>APFE030281832.1:16896-35739 GCA_000404065.3 Pinus taeda | reverse complement strand
TGCTCCAGGTTCCAATATGATTTTTCCTTCCTCTTCAATTTCTGGCAATATTATTTGAATTGGGATCTTTGCAACTTTTGAATAAGTGGCCATACTTCTTTGTCCTTCTTCCATTCATCCATTGCTTCGCTTATCCAATTTGGTTGGATAATAGAAATAGCACAAAACAATGCTTCCACATCCTCATCCTTGAAGAGTCTTCCCATTCGGTAAGGTCGCCATTTTTTTAAGTGCATGTAGTATTGCCAACATTTCCTTCTCATAAATAGCTTGCTTGAGATGTAGCAGTAAAAATACCCAATCACCTACATTAAAACATTTTTCACTACGATGTTGATCTACCTGCTGTTTCATTTGATTTTGCACCAAAGTGGCGTTATCCTTTAAAAGTTGGAGAACTTGTTGTTGATGCTCGACGTGATCTTTCACTACTTGAACCTTTTTCTTCTTGATATTTCCTTCTATCTCTAGAGTTTGAGGAGTGGTAATTTCTTCCAATCCTTTATAAGATATGGTCGGATGAATTTCTTGATGCTCGATGTGCTCTTTCACTTCTTGAACATTTTTCTTCTTCTATCTTGATAGTTTGAGGAGTGGTAATTTCGACCAATGAATTACAAGATATGCTTGGATTCATTTCTTCTTTCTCGATGTGATCTTTCACTTCTTGCACCTTTTTCTTCTTGATATGTCCTTCTATCTTGAGAGTTTGAGGAGTGGTAATTCTTGCCAATGCTTTACAAGATATGGTATGATTCATTTCTTCTTTCTCTGGGGTGGAGTCCTGGCATATATCCTCTTCTTTTGATGATTCTTGATCCTTTTCCTCCTCCTCTTCATATTCTATGTAAAATAATTTCTTCTCAGCACACTTATGACCTTTAGTGCATTTGCTATCACAATTGTAACAAAGACCTTTTTCTCTTTTTTCTTCCAACTGTTGTTGTGTAACCCTTGTAGGTTGTGGAAGGCTAGGAGAAACAACACTTCCATCTTTATAGTTGTGAGGGGTATGCTTCCTGGTTTCCATAATTTTGCTCTCCATTATGTCACAAAGCCCTTTTTCTCTTTCCAATTGTTGTGGTGTTGCTCTAAAGAAGGTGTTGCTCCTTGTATCCTCATAATGTGCTATCATTTCCTCCATGAAAATTGACCACGTAACAATTCTTTTACGAGAACAAAGCCCTTTATACCATAAAAATTGATCCAGTTCTAAATATGAAGATGCAATACATACCTTTTGTAACAGTGGTACACCATGTAGATCAAAATATTGCTCCATCTGACGTATCCAATTTACCAGATCCTTGCCATCAAACTTTCTCATCTTGCTTTTTCTTGATTTGAGGAGCACGATCTTGAAATGACTGTAACTCTTTACTTTCAAATCTTTAAGTTCTGAAATTGTGACTTGTAGTATCCCTCTGTGTCCTCTTTCCAATGCCACAAGTCTGACCCAAATTGGTTTCTCCAAGGAAGAGTTATGCGAAATCTCCCACAGTGACTTGATTATAGACTAATTCAGTAGAGCGAACTTGTAAGACATGCCACGATTCACTGTTTCAACCTTTGGATCTGAAACATGCATAAACGAAACTACAGTCTGTCCTCTTTCTGTACCTTCTTACAAAATTTCAATCTGATCCCTAGAGAGAAAGTTATGACGATTTTCCCCAGGTCACCTGTTTGGAATGTAATTCAGGAGTCTGCAAAAATACCAACTTCCTCAGATCATATCTCCGCAAATGTCACGTGAAAAGCTCTGAAATTCGGACCCAAGGTTTAGCACAATTTCTTCTCAAATGGGTTGTTTTTGCAACTTCTGAAACGTCACAGAAAAAAAGTTATAGCGAAAATTCCACGATGACCTGTTTGGAGCAGCGAAACCCTAGAATCCAAAGCTCTGATACCAAATGTTATGAAACCAGCTCAAGAAAGATAGAAAAGATAGCTTAACTCTTTATAAATCAGCCTCTTCGAGGGGGAACTCCTTACATTACTAAATGACAATTCCTTGGATATACAAATGAAAATACCTCCTTTCTTATATAGGAGTCTAAGGGTCATAATGTAATCAGAGCCGACATAACAATAATAATGTAAGGGCACAATAATAACAATAGTGGGCTTCTATGGGGCACAATAGTGATAATATGGGCACTACATGGGTACATCAATATAATAAGGGGGTTGTACTAATAACAATAAGGGGTTACACTAATAGTATAGGGGCCTAACAAAACCATCAGGGAATTTGATCAAGGCCAAGTCAGGTGGAGGTCTCAGGTTCTGAGGAATGGCGTTGTATACATTGTTGAACCTAACACAGTAATCTTGAACTGTTTCTTGTGGACCCCTTTTTAAATTGTCATATTCAGTTAGTATGTGTAAAGGGTCTTTCTTCTTTTCCCATCTATTTAAGAAGCTTTGGTATAAGGCATCAGGATTAAGTACAAAATGTGGAGCTAATGACCTAAACCGGGTCCTTACATCCCCAGTTAAGATTTGTACAAAAATTTTCATCCTTACATCTTCGTCATCAATTTCATAATTCTCAAAATATTCCTGCATTTTCTTGGTGTGTTGTTGGGCTGTATAAGAACCGGTACCATCAAAGTAAGAGATATTGCTTTGATAATCTTGGGGCATAGCCCCTGGATTTGCAGGTAAGTGTAAAGGGGCATACTTATTAGCCATATTTGCAGAGATAAATGGGACAACAATAAGAAGTGGAATAGTTGGAACAACAGGGATAACAGGAGTAAGATGTGTAGTGTATGGAGGAGTGGGGAAGCTACTTTGGGAAGTGGATGAAGAGCTAGGAGAAGTAGGGGTAATATGAGGATGAACTGATACTTTAGCAGGGGTAGGAATATAGCTCTGCTAAACTGCTTCAGCACTTGGATCAGAGAACTCTTCTTGTTGCTCTATCTTCTTTACGATCTTAGGAATTAAGTTTGGGTTTTCAAAAACAGCTGGCAGATTAGGGTCAGGGTTTGACCTAGCGTAACGAGTTTTCTTCTTTGGATCCAGCTTCTAAGTTTGTTTTCTTAATGTTTTATGAGAAGCTTATAGTCACAGCTTTTTAGAGGTACTTCCCAGGAGATTTATCTGAAAAACAGGAAGCTTGTTTCCTTCCAAGTGGAAATTTTGAAACTAAGTCCCCAGTGGAGTTGCCAATGATGTTATCACTAAGGTTTTTCCTTGCTTCCTAAAGGGAATATGGTCGAGGTAACCACTAACCAGTCTTTTAGTTACAGGTCCTAGCCTACCTGCAACCAGAGAGGGCTCTCTCTTTATAATTTAGCGTTGCTTGTGGGTGATTTTAGGCTAGTTATGGTGCACTGATTTTGTTTTAGATTTGGTTGGTTGGTGAATTCAAACAGACCTAGGATATAAACTACAGAATAGTTTGAGCCATTGGGCAATGGAGTTCATGAATGTGTACTGCTGAAGTATGTTTTGAGGGAAGGGTATTGCTGCAAAGCCAGATAGGCATCTATGGAACAATTTTTCAAGTTTGGGTGATGGAGTTATGAAATTAGTGAGTGAAAGGCAGTGAAGAATCTTTCACTATGCTAACAGGGGAGAAAATGGGAGTAATGTTTAAGAGCAGTTAAGAATTCCTAAACAATATCCATAGTGAGAGAATTAGTTTAAATATGAGCAATTAAGAATTCATATCCATGGCTAATCCTGAAGAAACCATATTAGAAACAGATATTGAGCATAGGGTGTATTTAAACAAATCATAAGCTATTCTTTTTCCCTGTTACTATGATCATGAAACATATGTGAATTTTTTGTATACACAGAAAGACAAAAACATGGTTCAGAATAACTTATTGTTCCATTAAACGACACATGAATTCTGCAACATAACACAGTCCTTCATTTCCACCTTAAGACAATATAGGAACCAGGAACTCCACCAGTAATTTGTATTAGAAAAAAATTCTGAGATATAGAATGCAGCTCTTCTGAGAGAGTTTCACTACAACCGACCCTCAATACGTTCTTATGAGGGGATATATAGACAAAAATAGGTGATAAAATATCTAGACAATGAGTTATTGTGTAATAAATTACATCACCAACTCTCTTATAGAAATAAATGAAAGAAATAACTATAGCAGTTAATATTAATATCGCAATTGTCTTTCTGTCAGACAAATTTTGACTTTTTGGATCAACAAAGTTGGTTGTAGCTTTGTTTTTGAATCTGCGTTTGTTGAACACGTTGTCTGGGTGCTTTGATGAGTCACTGCACTGATGCTTCCTGTAATACTTGTGTGCTTGATTCTTTTCTGACCTGTACTGTGACTGAGATCTGAACTTTGACAAAAAGGAAGAATATACCTAAATCACCTGGGCAATACTTCCACCATTGCCTGCCACCAATCAGCTGGAGGTAGCTGATGTCTCCTTATCTTTATAAGTGTTTCATCTGCTTCAGTATATCTATAGAAATTTGAAGGCACTTTAAACAGATGATTAATCTCATGCTCAATAAAAAATAAATTCTCCAATTTATCAAACAAAGACTGCCCAGAGAGAGGTCATGTTTCTTCTGTGGAGTTGGTGGATGCTGTAATCTGATTTTCAACATAATTGTTTATCCTGGTGATGTATTTCTCATATGACAGCAGTTGTCCAGAACCAGTCATTAGGCTGGGCAATCCTCTATCTTGCAATGCTGTTATTTTTGCCCTGAAATCATCTATTTCTGCTTGCATATCCTGACATTTCCTTTCCAGGGTCTGTGTGAAATTTCTTAAGGTCAGCACTTTCTTAGCTGTTAGGATAGTGTCTGTTCGACTGCGTATATCCAGTGCTGCCAATTCTTCCTTAGTGTGAGAATTCAGGAAATGTATCATCTTATTAGCCTGTTCAGGCATAATTCCAGTGCTGTTCTGGCCTTCTGTATTTCAATATGAGCTATGCCTATTAACTCAATTTGCTCATGTATTGCCTGTATTGACCTCCATTGGTCATTAATTGATTGGCCAATTTTGGCCCATACAATCTTCTTGATCTTAGCCAGAGTTTTTCCCAAAAGCAGTTCTTTTTCTAAGGCCTTCACTCTGGTTTCTAAGTCTTTTATTTCCCTTTGCTTCTCGGCTACTGTAATTTTGGACTTATCATAGCTGGCCTCTAGCTTGGCCAGTCTTTCTTTGGCTTCATTAATTTCTGTCACTTGAACTTCAAGCTCCTTGACAGCTTTCATTAAGTCCTCCATGCTCATACTTGATTCTGGTGTTGCTGTTGTTGTTGTTGTTGCTTTTGTAGCTGATGTGGCTGTGGTAGGTGCTGGAATGGCAGGAGGGGCTACTGCTGCTTGTGTAGGAGGAGCAGGGCCAAGGGTTGTAGAAGTTTGAGGGGGTTGGGAGGTTGACTTCCCTTGCTTGTCTTGTAATGCCTTTTCCAATTCTGATTCATCTTAAGAAGAAGATCCATGGTCTCATCAACTTGCTTTTCCTATGCAAGTTCTGTTGTTTGAGGGTGAATGGTTGCAGACAACTTTGCCTGCTTTCTAAGTGCAGCAATGTCATCCTCCTTTTTCTTCATAAGGGCCTTAATACCCTTTGGATCTTTAGGATCATGTCCTAAATCAATAATTATGTCTTCCAAATTTTTTATTCTGTTGTCCTTAGCAGTGGAAGACATCCTTTCCAAATCTAGTTGTGTATTGGTATTTTTCAGTGACTCTTTTAACTGATGGGCTAGCATGGCCCTGTCTGCAAGTGTGGCATACACCATTTCCCCTATCTGCTTGTGCAGTTCTATTTGATCCATGGGATGTATGTCCTTGGAGAGGACCTCTAGGTTTGTCTTTGTGTAGTCTGCAGATGACTTGGGCTTTGGAACCTTAGGCTTAAAATGAGTCAAAATCATTTTATCCTCCTTGATATCATATGCTGCCATCAATCTTTGTTTCTTGGAGGGTGTTGCCTTTAAGAATTGATCATAAAGTTGAACTCTCAAGAGTTCATTTTGTGCCTTAATTTCCATACAGGTTCCTTTGATTCCAGTTGGTTGCTTGCCCTGCTGCCTGGAAGAGGACACTTCTGTACTTTGCTGCATACCTTGTTCCTGCTGGAATGAGCTGGTAGCAGTTTGCTGGCTAGATTCTCCTTCTTTGCTCTGGCTCTGCCTCCTTTCTTCACTGATTTCTTCTTCAGCCTGAGGGTCAATCCCTTGCCTCTTGGCCTTTGGTTGCTGTGTTGACCCACTTGGAGGTGTGGGCTCCTCTCTATCATGTTTTCTACCTCTCTGTTCATTGAGAGGAGTTTGCAAGACTGGTATTTGTGATGCTTCAGATTGCTGCAGAGGGGCTTGCCCTTGACTTTGATCTTTGGAAGTGTTGGGTTGTTCTGCCCCTGTTTCCTATTACACAGCCATCAGTTCTTTTCCTTTTGCTATGGCTATTGTTTTTGTAGATGCTTGCTGGACGGTCTGTGCAGCTGTAGTAGTGGATGTGCCTTCTCCGACTTGGATTGGTAGCTTGAATGTCACCTGCTGAAAAGAATCCAAGTCAATAGTTTTTTCTAAATCTTTTACAGTTTGCTCCATTGTCTCTTCTTGAGTAAATTCCTTAACTAATGTCCCTGGCACCCATTCATCTTGGTTGGAAAAATGTTCAATTTGTGGATATGGGCAATGCTTATAGGCTAACAGCCTATATTTGACTCTTCTAGCACTGATAAATCCATTAGGGTCAGAAGGGACCCACTAGAAACTCCTTTTTAGTTTAAGTTGTTGCCCCAATATTTGATCAGCCTCTTGCCAACCATCTTTCTTGTTCATGATGAAGGGGCCTAGACGGTCTTTGAATTTCAGGTTGGCTTTCTTCTTGGCACTATGAAAATGTGCAAGATCAGAATTGATGAGTTGCCTATAGTATTCCAAGGCAAACAATCTCATAGACACATATCTTGGGAGCCTGTAAGGACAGAGCTCACAACCATAGATCCTGATGACTGTGTGATTTTGGTATAGATACCAATCACCTATTTTGTAATTTTTGGACAGCTGTGATATTTTCTGCATGTCATTTGACAATCTAGCAGGAGGAGTTCTTTTCACGAGGCATGTGACTGGATAGACAAACTGATCAATGAACTCACAGTAGGAATAAGGAGAATTATGGACTTGATGAAAAACTGAAGACCGAAAGATGACAGACCTCCTCTCACCCTTTGAATCCAGCTTCTTGATAGGGCATTGGAAACAATCTGTTTGATAGTACATGAACAGGTGATAGATGTATGATGAATACTTGAATATTTCCTCCCTGACCAGCTTTAGTAGTTGATCATCTATTTTTTTGGCAATAAACTTGGCATAGTTGTATTTCATAGCAGGGGGCCTCCCAAGGCTATATGCAGATAACAGGACCAACATTGTCTCATCAATATGTTCATTTGTTGAGAAACCCAGCACAGAGGTGATCATGTCTACAAGCAGCTTGCCTACCTCATTGAAATTTGTATACAGGAAAGGAGGTGGCCTAGTAGGTTGGCAGTCTGCTCTCATGAAAGTCTTGGCAATTGTAGCAATCTCAGTGCTAGAGAGCTTGGAGCCTTCATCCAGTTGGTGCTTTATGGAAAAATGGAAGAGCAGTTGAGTTTGCTTGAAGTTGAGCATCTGATTGATGGAATCAGGAGTAATGTGAAAGAGTATGCTCCCAGATGGAGAATTGACAGCTCTGAGGCTTTGGTCATAATTCTCAGCACAGAGGTGAATGATTTCAGGAAAGATATTCACAGAAGACAAGAAATAGATGGGAAGATTTGACTCCTAGATGCCATACATGTCACTGTTGCTTAAGTGGCTATTCCTTAGCTCGCAGAAGGTCTGCAAGTGGTTCCTCTCTCCCAGAAAATCTTGAATGAGGAAATCATTGTCCACTAAAGGCATTGCTTCAAGCTCCTTGTTGGGTGTATTGATAGGAGCAACACCTAGAGCTGATGGCGTGGCCATGTTGAAACCTTTTCTGGATTAATACTTGAGCTTAGGATTAGTGAAAGGTTGAAGACTACACGCTGAATTTTCACTTGTGAGTGGCTGATTTTCAGAGTTTCAAAAGACTTTTTACTGAGTTGATGAACTGTGGCGCAATATGTGGAGAAACAGACTGTTTTTGAGCTAAGTAGCTGGAGTTTTGCAGAGGAATTCTAGTAAAGGGATCAATGTACTACTGTATTGAACTTCTGCTGGCAGCTTGGGTCTTAAAATCACTTTTTAACGGTGATTTTTGCAGGAGGGCGCAGGTTTACCTAGTTTTGTTTGGAGCAGGAGCTGAACCACGGAATTTAGGCAGTTTTTTAAGTAGATAATTGGACTTGTGAGGCGCTTGCAGAGATTTTTTGTAGGTAACTATTAGAAAAATGGCAAAAATAGGGGTGAAATAGGTCGACTGTGGGCAAATACCTGGTTTTTGCAGCTCCGAGGGCGTTGAATTGGTACAATGGCAAGCAATCAACTTGAATCTACAAGTGGTGGCAGCTCGAACGGTTGAATTGCAAGTTTGGCGAAAAATCGTCGTAATAGCATGCACAACGCTCTGAAATGAGTAGTGAAAATGACATATAAACGACACTTTCGCATGGTTTTATGCGAAATTGGGACTTTTTGGCACTTTTGGCACTTTTTGGCGATAACGTTAGCATGACGTCATCGGTGGGTCTCGGGTACGGTAGGGAGACATGGCAGCTGACGTGGGTGACAACGTGGCGGTGACACGGTGGCAGGGCATGGACGCGGATGGATGACGTGGAGGCGACGTGGAGCAATGGCAGCAGACATGGGTGGTGACGTCATGGGTGACGTGAATATGATATCACAGGGCGGGGAGGCGGTTTCCAGTATTCCCCGAACCACCCTTGGCTCATAAGCGGTAAGAGGGGGGGGGGGGGGGTTCACAACATCCAGGAGGGGCGACCCGTGTGGGCGGGTGAACCCGCCAATCCCCTGGATGCTAAACCTCCGCCTATTCGCCCGTGAAATTGACCGCCCACCTTTGGATCGGGATTGCCATGCATCGGACGGTTGGCGGGGAGTATGAGGTGACGACAGGTTAAGCCACGGGCCCTGCCCAATTAAATAATGAATTAAATAAAAATGTGAGCGGGGTGGGTTTAGACTTAGGGTTAGCGGGTTTTATTATGCGCGCTCGTTTATATGTTTATTTAAAAACATTATAAACAAATGTATTAGCGCGGGAGGGGTAAAAAGGGGTTATGAGGGTGGAGACTATGGAAATTAAATTTAACCAAGGGTTTTTTAATTTAATTCCATAGATTAGGGCGAAGGAGGGTTAATATTAGTCCCTGATGGATTAATATTCCCCAAGACATGACTGTATAGCTATATTTCTAGGGGGGGGGTATTTAACTATATTTTTTGGGATTTTATATAGTTTTTGTAGAATTAGGGAAGGGGAACCATACTAGGGATCTAAATAATACATTAGTTGTTAATATGACTTTGTGAGGTGAATATGTAGGGGAAAATGCTAAGTTTTAAGAAGTAAAACTTAGAGATAGAAAATGAGTGGATTTCATAAATGATGATTTTTACACAAGAAATGTGGCTTCCTTTCCTTGAGTAAACTCATAATTTTGACTTGGTACTTGTTGTGGAATGAAGTGAAACAAGACTTTTGGGCAGATCCCAAGGTCCTTGGGGGGATGTTAAAAATGGTGTTTGGGGAAAAGGGGGAAATTAGTCATGCTTCCATTGTTATGTCATCAAACCTCTGCCATGGTGCCAATACCCTGCATGGAATGAGTCCTTCTTTAATAATCCAAATGGTAATGGCCCTTTACTTCTGCAACCTTACACTACTTACCCAGCCTAGCAATCCTAACAATTTTTCTTCACTTGAATTGGGTGCACTTGAATTAGCAAACCCTGATTGTCCTCTTTTTCTTTTGACTGCCCTCCTATCTAAATCTACCCTTATTTCTTCCAAGGACCCAGATTAAGCAGTTGGGCTCCTTCATTTCTCTACCTAGTTAGTCATCTGCCAAGCTTGAGCTGTTTGGATAGGAATCATTCTCTATTCTGCAATAAGCAATTTAAACATGGCATGGTCCAGATTAAAATGTTTGGGCCATCCATCAAGTATGATTAGCGACAGTATTTGCAGACTGAGATGCTGCCCAAAAGATAGTAATGGCATTTTGACTGGCCACTTTCCTGGTCCTTAATTTGGGGTTCATTTTCACTATTCTTTTGACCAGTTGATTTTCTTTCCTTTTGATTATTCTTTTAAGGCATACCCTCTTTTCATTTTTTAATTTTTCTAGTATGTATACAAAATATGGAACCTTTGCAACATGTAATGATGAACATATTTAGCCCTTCCACTGTCAATCATGAAAAATGAAACCTATAGGTATAGGAACCTAACAGAATTCACTTCGTGGATAGCAATAGAATTCAAAAAAGATCCATCAAAATTGGGTAGATAAACATCACTAAGATTACCCTTAATGGAATCTGCTAGGGAGGAATGATCATGATAATCTTCCCATGGCACATGGTCTAGCATCATGATTTCCATGATGCTCTCATCGGTTGAAAATACAAGAGACAATAGATCAGAAGACATGCCATAATCTAATGATCGATCAACCCAATCGACCGAGGTAAAGGTATCAGTGGTATAATCTTAATAAATAGCTTTGTAATCAAGTTCAATAGGGCTAAGTGGCATTCGGTTGTAAAACTACTAATGTTAGTTTCATCAAGTATTATCCATGAATCAACCTGAACTATAGAAGACGATATCATGTTGATAAAAACAGCTGAATATTAGTTGTCTAGAAGAGGAGGAAGAGGAAGAAAAAAAGGTCCCCATGAGCGAGGAGTCTTTCAACAATCCAACCTCAAGATGTTGATAAGAATGTAGTGCTTCCCCTAAGAGTGAGAAATTTCTAGTAACATGGGAATCAGAGGAAAAATAGGTGAGTTGGTCAATGGCCATAATCCTGCCTTTATGAGGAAAGGTGATCATATGGAAATAACTTGAAATGACTGCAGCCATGTCATAAACCCACGTGCAACCCAGTAGAATATTATAATCAAGAGGTCCATTGATAACTTCTACTTCTATATATATAGTGTTGCCCCCTAATTCCACTTATAAGGAATTCAAAATACCACAAGGTTTGTATGTTCTCCTATCAAAGGTTTTCAATGTGGTGGATGATTGACTCAATTGAGGAGGACCAATTTCTCTCCAGCAAGGCATAGACATGATTCGGATTAAGACTTCCTCGTTCAAAATAGAATGATGAATATTTTTACCGCGGACGAAAACTAGGATCATAAATGCCAATTGAGCTGAAATTTGAGGGGAATAGTTCTCATGGTTGAAAATAATAAGGTTGGAATCTATGGGATCCACACTTCCGATAGCTGAAATAAAAGCCTTTTTCTGGGTGGATCTTTTTTGCAACACCTCGAGGGTCGACATAGTTGATGGGCACTGAGCCAAGTCCTCAACTACATTGTAATTTTGAGGAGCCCTAGCACAAGGGTTGAAAGTAGACTTATGAACAATGCCCTTCAAAGGCTTAATGGTTAACTCCATAGGAATAGTGGGGGAGGATCAAATGGAGGTGATGTCGAACTAGTAGGTTGATCAGTAGCCTAACCATTTGATAGATTCACATTACCATAGTCCTTGTTCCGAGTAGCCACCATAATATCATATTTATGCTTTCCCAAAGAAAGCATTAAAACCGAGTTAGAGGAAGATCGGTTTTGATCTACCATATGGGTCTCCTGATTGGGAAATGGGTCGGTCAACACAAATAGAGTAGTGGAGGATTTCAAAAACTGATTCACTTTTGTGCAGTGAGGATAGTCATGAGTAAAGTTTTCCTTGTTTGAAATCAAGTGTGTGTAGCAAGGCTTTCATTTCTCCTAAGAGGATTGGTCTTTTTGTTTATCCTCTAGTGAATAATATTTCTTTTTTCCTTTCCCTTTATTCTTAATTCTTGGTTGATATTGAGATTTTCCTTTATCAGATGAAATGGAATTAATCTCGAAATAAGAAGCCACTGGAGGATTGCATGAGCAGTTTTCTGTAGAAACAGTGAGAGCAACACGAGACGTTTTTCTCACTATCTGTGAACTGGAAGAACCATAGATGTCGTCATCATCATGATATTATTTACTAGTAGTGGAAAGAATAGTGTTTGAAGGTCTGAGAGCATCTAGTATCTTTCCATAGAGCATGCTATATTGAGTATAGATGAGGTCTCAATATTGAGCACATGTAATTACTTTCTCTTCAGTCACAAATCCACCTTTGGGTACATCCTCTGTGTTTGATGGAAATAGGGATTTAATGAACCATTCTGCCAGCAATCGATCCAGAACAAAGGTATTAACCAACTAGAAATGATGTTTCCACTCATTAATGTGATCTAAAATATGAGTGGATTTAGATTGTTTAGATTTGGTGAGAAGTTCCGTTCTAGTTTCATACTAGATCAGTAACTGGAAATGCATAAGGAAGGTGGTAGATAAGGAATTGAAGTCATGAAATGAAGCTCTAGGTAACTCAATGTACCATTTAGTTGCAATACCTATAATAGTACATTGGAGAATACATAATCATATGAAATCATCATTAAGGGAGTTTGAAGAACACCACATGTTAGTTCCAGTCTTTGCAGTCTGTCACCAGGGATCAAAATGGGCTCTTACTATGTGTGGTTTTCATATATGTTTTGCACATGAGTTTCAGTTAAATCATATCCTATGTATGCTCATCAAAATCACTCGGAAATAGATTTCCAACAGTATATTACACTCCTGAAACTGGTTCATGGATTAGAAGAAATGATCGAAATGAATGATTGATTCTTGGTTATGCATGTTTTGAGGTCTGTTGCTGCACACAGGGACAAGTTTAGTACAAAATCAGTTTGGACAAGAATTTTACAAAATTGAAAGAGGTTTCCGTCCATCACATACCAAATAACAAAAAATTCCTTCAGTTTATGTACAATTGTTACTATGTGGGAGATATGTAGTGATATTTGAAGCCTACACCAAAACAAAACAAATTTTGCATTTGTTTTACTGTTTTAGTCATTGTAGTGTGGCGCCATTTTACAACATGTGGAAAGTAATTTTGAGGAGAAAAAGAAATATTTTTTTTGTCAACCAAGAGCCATATAACAAAAACCTCTTTCAGGTTATTCCCAAGTGTTCTAAGTTGGAATATTTGACTAGATCTTTACAAGCTATTTTTACAATTTTAAATATTTAGTGATTTTCTGTTTTAGAGATTATTGTGTGCCATTGGTTACGAGCAACTAGAAATGAATTTCTAAAATTTCAGAGAGTTTCTTCTCACACATGACCTGATCTACAAAACCTATTTCATTTTTGCACCAGGTGTTATGGTTCAAGAGATACGAGTTCATATTTGAGCCCTATTTTTAGAAATTCGGTCCAAAATTAATGCAATTGATTCTATCTTGAGAGAGATGGTTGAGCTCAACTCCCTTAGTACAAGGATGAGCTAATTGTATATATTTGATGAATTTCAGAGTGTAAGGGTGGGATTCTTACAGTAGAAGGAGGTTGCATTAGGCTGTGTAAAGTTTTCATTGACTATTATTTTAATGAAGCTTTTTCTGCTCTTTAAATTTTGGATTCATCACATGTTTAATGTGCAACATGTTTTTCTTGTAAATTAATTTCCATGCTTTGTTTCTTCTGCTAATTTGGTTACAACACTCTCTAAGGGAAGTGTTAGGAATCCATCCATGCATGATGCTCCTTTCACAATGATTATGTTGTTTGATGTAGTGGTTGTCTTTTCAGAATCCATCCTCTGTTAGATGCTCTGTTGAGTAACCCTATGCTTCTTTTTCTTATAAAGTTGCCATTATAGATCCATCCCCTGATAGATGCCTACAGGGAAGTGGTATTTTCTCTTTTTCCTTCTCTCATTTTATCTTTAATCTAGTTGTACATTGCGCTTACTTTGCCCCAAGTTTTCCGGCAGAAACTAGCCCCAAATCCATAGCCCAATAGTCCCTTCTCTTGCTGTTTTCAACCCACAATTTTCAACCAAATCCATATTCTTCATAGCTAGTCGGAGATTCACTTATTGCAGCCACATTTTGTTGGAAAAGGGAGAGCCTTCTCTGGTCTGGCAGGGCTAGATGCCAGATCGAAAGCTTGGTCTGTGGTTACCTTGGAATTTCCTCTTTTCAGCCTTGAGGTTCATTCTGAGTGCTAACACCAGAGATGATACATCATGACATGGGTGGAAGGGTCTTCTCTAGGATTCCCATTGAATTTTGGGATATTAGAGGTAAATTTTCTCGGAATTATTAGCCACCAAGGTAAATGAGTGATGGGATCGTTTGTAAGTTGAGTTAAATATGGAGATTAGAGAGTTTCTACAAAAGGTAACTGTCGGTTGAAATCCAGTGAAGGATAGTATGGATAAGAAGGAATCACCTAGGAAACAGGTATTCACATCCCCAAATAAGGAGGCTTTTGATAAGAAGGAACCTGGGAAATAGAATAAGGAGGACTCTATTAACTAGTATATGTGTAACCTTGCTGACCAGCTCCAGGATAACCCTACAAACGATGAAATGGATAGGTTTGGATGTATTGGCCTTGAAAAGGAACTTGATGAATACCCTGAGAGGGTCTATATGGTTGCCCTGCAGGATTTTGGATCATTATCCTTGTGTTTGAGACTGTGAGGTACCTTGTGAAGGCTAGGTAAGTGAGACCTGGGTGGTACCATATATCGAAGGAATAGGTTGTGACACAGAAATAGTCCGTAAAGGTTGTCTCACATGGATGTCATATTTTTGAGGTACAGATGAATGGATAGGAATTTAATATGAAGATGAAACAGGTTGAGGATTCAACAATCGGTCCAAAAACAAACTAGGTTGGACAAGAAAAGTAGGTTTCTAAACACTGGAAGACAATCCAGGATAAGGATGACTATAATAAGGTTGATTACCAATCTGAAGTGTACCAACAATAGGTTGTGCCCCTGCAAAATGAAAAGGGGATGATGGAGGAAACTGTGATCCAAATGGATGGTACCAAACATAAGGAGAGTAAGGTTGTTGAATAAAACCTTGCCCACTAATATAAGGGCCATCTTGATGCTCAATCGTAGGTGTAGGTGGAGGAGGAGGAACAGACTGTGTGGAATTCAAAAGATAATTAGTATATGGAATTCCCAAATTAGATGACATGGGAGAAGTCTAAGGATTGGAAGCCACACCATAGAAGGTACCAGATAAAGGCTAGTAACTAGGTGGGACAACCAGGCTACCATACATATGAAGAAGCAACATTTGATGTCTCAACCATAGTGGTAGACACTGGCTGAGAGGTCAGATCAGATCTAGTCATGCTTAACAATCCCAATGAATATTGCCATGACAGATTCACAGGTGAGTCCAAAGAATTAGGAAAATGAGTTTGTGTTGGAGTCTGAAGAGGAGGATGAGGATAATTATGATAAAAATGGAGTCCCTACCAATGAAAAATAGTAAAGGGACAAGGTTATTCTTACAGGATCTCTTCAATACTCACAAGTCTGAATGGAAGAGGTTCAACGTCGGGTCCAAAATATACAGGTGGAGGTTCTATTTGAGACAAAGAAAGAGAAGGGGAAGGACCTGAAGTAATAGGTGAATATGGTTGAGGCTTCTTAGGTTCAACAAACTTAGGAAGTAGATTGTTTGACTTAGGAAAGTCAGGTTCAATAACCTCAGGAAATAAGGCTTTAGGAACTTTTGTTTCAGTTGTGATAGATTCACCGACAACAGTAGATGTAATCTTTGGTTGAGAACTCAGAGGGATAGATGATTCCGGTGGATAAATTTTTGGAGGTGGACCATGAGTTGTTCTCGAAGTTCCAAATTTGGTAATTTGAATCTTCTTATGCTTCTGACGACAACCAGGAGTAGCATCTGGTGGAAGAGGATTCTTATTTTTCATTCTACATGAACGACTGGGTGGGGGATTTTATTCTTCCACATTGGACTAATAAATTTTAGAAATTAACACAAAAAATAAATTGAAAAGAGGGTTGTCTAGGCATAAAGTATTATCAAGCATCTGTGAACTAAAATATACACCTTGGAAAACCAAGGGCTTAATGTACGATAGCCAATCTCCTCGAATGTTGTTTTTTATGTATCAGGATATACAAGGCAACTGACTTGGTTACCTATAACAAGGATAGCAACCTATAGGGGCTCCCAAAATATACTCGATGGTACGTGGGAGTGTAGAGTGTAGTAGTGTTATCTAATGCATAATTGTTCAATGAGAGCATTCCCATATACTTCATGTGCATGGAGCATCATCCAATATATCCAAAGGTATGTGGAGAACGATCCTATACACTCAATTACATGGAATAGGATTTCAACCCCAGGATGCGATGATGGAAACCAACGACAACTCCTACGTTTAACAATGTCAGAACATTTCTGTAGCCTAGACCTCTAAATGTTTGTGTTAATGCTACAAATTCTCCTTAGGTTGATTCCATAAATTTATTATTTATCTTTGATTAAGTTTTAGTTTTGGGGCTAACCGCGAATGTCAACTAAATGTCCCAAAATTAAAACTACCATGAGGAAATGGAATATTTCTCATTCAATGAAAATCTATCTAAGGAAGGGAAGAGACAAAGAGTGTGAATCAAACAAATGTGTAAAATACAATCCCTTTCCAATGAAACTATTTCAATTTCAATACACACACAAAACGCTAAATGCCAATGCAAATATTTTTCTTTTCAAGTCTCTTAATTTTCAAAAATGAAGAAAACTAAGATGCAAAGTTTCATCACTAATTCAAATAACTTTTCATAAGGAGGACTAGAACAACAACTCATCCAAGCAATCAATGATCAAACAAAATCAATTTGTAAGCAACCTAATGAAAAGAACAAAGGAAAATCTTAAGAAATCCCTATCAAAGGCAATCAAAGACAAATGCAAACAAAATCGAGGATTCAGAGGGACAACAAGACACTCAAGACTCAAGGAAGTGCAGCTAGAAGTAGGTTCATCAAAGATAAAATCAAGACAAAAGAGGCATCAGTTCCTTGCAATGCAGTTACAAAGAGACCTCCGGAGAGGTGAAATGCTCTATCCCTAGACCAGAGAGAGTGTTGGTGAAGAATAATGGAGTTTTGACACAAAATTTTCAATTGAGACTCAATGAAGGATCTTCCTAGATCAATTCTTGACTAAAGATGACAATGAAGGTCCAAAGAAGAGGTGAAATAAACAATAAAGACAAAGAAACCACCAAAGGAATATACCCCATCCCTAATGGAGTCGCCAATTTGTTATACGGAATCTACGACTGTGGACAGAAGTGTCTTCCCTAGACTAGGTGGCTTACTCTAGAACAACATAAGAACAAAGTAGCTATTATTTCCCTTAAATTAAATAGATAATCGGATGAAGCATACCTGTAGTTTGATGTATGATTCGCTCCTCTCTTGGCTTGACTACTCCAATCCTAACTCCCATCACCAAAATTAAAACCTGCACAATAAGATAACATAAGCCAATGATATATGGAATCTATGTAGCATCATCTAAATACTCCATTCAATGGATCAACATGGGATCGAAATATGTGAAATCATAACATCACATATATGGAAACAAAGAACTCTTTACACTAGTATAAATGGAAGGAGTTACCACCATAAATAGAAGTTGATTTTGTAGAAGAGCTCCTCCAGGTTGATTTGTACCTTCTTTGTCACAAAGCGCACTTCCAATCACCCTAATGCATGGAATGTTAACTCTTTAAAACAACAACATGAGGGTCGAATTATATATCTAAATTCCAACCCTTAGCTTGTGGATGGCCACAAATATATAGGCGAGGGAGTTAGTTGGGAGCTATTATCTAATTACCAATCTAGGGCTTTAGATGCAATCTTGATGGGAGGATGGGATCAAAGGATAAGGCATGGAAACTCCAAGGTAAGATAGGATAGGATCCAAACATTTTATCTTAGGTAAATGGTTGTAACAAATTATGGAATATTCTAGAAGAAGAGGCTTCCTAAATTTCTCTCTTTTCCCCAAAATTCTAGAACCAATGCAGGTGCATAGTGGAGCAACTTGTAAGTGATCAACACAAGCCGTAGTGGAGCAACCTATAGGTGAACGTTGTCCAATAGGAGGCTAAGGAGCATTCCTCCTTAATATGACTAAAATAAGATGTTTTTAGGCAAAAACATTGGGATATGAGAGTGTCATGCATAGAGCTTTGTGTTATGATGATGTCAAGGGGTAAAAGGTTGTTGATTGATCGAGTTTGTAGACCAAATGACTAGATGTGACAAAATGGCTTATAATAGGAGGGCTAAAGGATTGCATCCATTAGTGACACTCTACTAGTATTCACCAAGTAATAGCTTAGGTCCTATAGTAATTAACCATTTCTTTTCCTCTCTTTCTTCTTGGTTCTTTTAACATTTTCAATTGATCTCTAAGAGCATTTATTTTTTATTCCACAAGAGGGAAAATAAAATTTATGGTTAGGGGTATAACATAGTTCATGAGATTGACATAGAATTAAATTTTGATTATAGATGTATTCTCTAGTGACGATTTGAGTTTACTCCTCAAGAATGGTTGGGTCTTTATTTCTCCATTCATGTACAAGAGATTGCATATCAATGTTTTGTAGGTCCATTTCTTCAAAATATTCTGCATTAGAAAAATCTTGGTTGTTATCCTCCATTTCTAGATCCTCATGGTAAGTGTTATAGATCCATTTGGGAACATC
>APFE030281830.1:84910-103479 GCA_000404065.3 Pinus taeda | reverse complement strand
CGTTGGAATCTCTGCTCAGACTATTTAACATGCTAGGCTGGATCTGTTTCTTCAACTTGTCCTGACGATGAACCATACTGGTTGGTTCAAAACGCGTCGCAAAGGTCTTTTGATATGTGATTTACGCCGAAATTCTTCTTATAAATATCAAACATGAAATGAAATGTTCGAACTTTCACGAAGCATCATATTCATAATTCATTACCAATGAGTTATAATGGCCAATTTCAAACTTCAAACTTAAATTGTCATATAATGTTTACAAAAAATATCATAATAAATATAAAAGAGTAAAAAATTATAAAAACTACTAGAAACTAGGAAAGACAAGTAAATATATTATGATTTATATATTGTTTCCTTGTTAGTTTTTGTAGCATCGGATGTGTTCTAACCACGAATTTTTTTGGAAAAGCTAGAATACATGAGATCTCCAAAACCCAGAAAGTTTCTGGAAATTCTGCCTAGAAGTGTCTCAATTAGATTGTTAACCGGTTTTTAAATATTTCCTAGGTCTAAACTTAGGGAATATGGATAATTAATCAATATTAATTGAGATAAGGTGTGAATCATCTAGAAACTCACATGAATCAACCCAAAAATGATCCTAGCCATTGATTAAGTTTTAATCTTTGTCTTTGGTGCTCCAACAGTGAATTATAAAAGAAAGTCGACGTGGTGATGGAGATCACACAGTGTAGATATTGAGTTGCTTAGGCGGTTTGAATTTCTCAGTAGCAATAGCTCAACAAAGAAGATAGAGCCAAAGGGTGAGTAGCAGGAGGAAGAGGAGATCAATAGCATTCCAGGAATAAGTTTTTCAGTTCTCGAAAGAGTTGAGGGAAAGAAGGTCGAAATCTTCAGAGGACCAGCATAGGCTCTACACAGAGGGTGATGAAGGCAACCCAACGCAGAGGCTGTGGAAGATATTTCAGAGGCAGAAAATAGTTGTGTGGTGAGAGAAAATTCTCACAATATTTTTGCCAGTGTTTTCTTCAAATTAGATTGCCAGTTGGGCATCTAAATTATTGTACTCAGAATTGCTACTGAATATTAATAATAAAAACCCTCATCTGCTGCACCATCTTTCCCAAGTTGGATTTTTCCGGAGACATTGGTCCAAAAATCACTGTATCAAATTTATTGTGTGCTAGAATTTCTCAATTTCCAGTATTTTATTTTCCACGGTTTTTTTATGGTGAAAATTGCAGTTGTGATTTTATTCGTTATTTGTCGTAGCTAATAAACTGCATAATTAATATTTGAGTTAGAAGAATAATTTCCAATAGCTACAATAGATAAAATTTCACATTCCTCTGGCTCTTGCCACAAGAAATTTTTAATTTCTTTTCTCATGGTCTATTGGGAGTCTCCTCCCACATAGTCGGACGGCCATGTCCAAAACTAGAAGGCACATGATTTGAGGCATCCTTGGAGCAGGTCTTGTAGGCCTCTTTTAATGTATATTTGAAGCTTATTTTGGAGACACCTTGCAGAAGTTTTTGAAGTCTATTTGGAAAAGGTTGGAGCCTAGGAGGATTGGAGTCCTCATTTTGACCAAGTTGGTGCATGGATTTATTGGGAGGAATAGAGTCTTCATTTTGACCATATTGGCGCTTGGATTTGTTCAAGGTTGGAGCATTGAAGGAGTCAAAGATTTTGTTGTACAAGTTGGAGCTTGTGATTTGTTTTAGGGGATTGGAATCCTCATTATATTCATCAATAAATTAATTTTTTGTTCCGTTTCTTGTGTTCTGGTTTAACTTGTGATAAACATATTATCTGGTAAAATAGAATACTTGAAAGAAATATAGATTCACCCCCTCTCAGTATTTCCAACAAAAATCTACGATCTCATTCCATATGGTCTCTCAAGCCCAAAAATAGATGATTGAAAATTTTCTCTTTTTTACTACTGCTACTTTTAAATTATTCTTTATTTGGGCTTCCACATTGAGACTAATGGTTCCAGAATAGCAGATTGGAAGTGATTGACAGAGAATATAGAGAAGGATCTCTTTATAAAGTCACACATGGTTGTCCTTGGGAAGTTGACTGGTATTACTGAAAAGTGTTTTTGACGCTAACCCCGTGTAGTGGATGTCATAACCCCTCAACCAAAAAATGATCACCGCATAACTCACATTTAGATGCCTTTGGTTTGGCAACAACGAATCTCCAGGAATTCTAGTAGTTTAGTGGGAAAAAATCTCCAATCCCAAGTCTGTGGGTGAGTAGCATTTGAAAAACTTTCTTTTTCATCTCATGGGCTCACATTCAGATGCCTTTGGTCTAGCAACAACGAATATCCAGGAATTCTAGTAGTTTAGTGGGAAAAAATCTCCAATCCCAAGTCTGTGGGTGAGTGGCGTTTGAAAAACATTCTTTTTCATCTCATGGGCTCTAGCTGCAAAAAGGGTTTGGAGAGTCATCATTGATCAATGCCTTTCAGAACATACACTATTTGGGAAGTATATTCATCCTCTTAAGTTGATCAATAGGATATCCCGCCATAAGCAAAAAGGTTCCATGATGTGGAAAACTTTAGTGGGATCATTTGATAAATTTGAAAACAGTGTTGCAAACCTTTCGATTTTATCATAAAAATTTGTGAAATCACTATCTTAATTTTGCCAATGTCTGTCGATTTTTACTAGTATTTTGGTGGTGTATTGATTTTGCCACTGTTTGTTGATCTTTGCCAATATTTTCTGGATATTTACGGATTTTTGGTTTCCGGGCCCTTGCCAATTTTATCCTGATGCCAATAATGTTTGCAACATTGATTGAAAATATCTTCTATGGGCAGGTGGGCAATAGAATACCTGTTATAGTGGATGCCAATGCATTGGGAGGCATGGAACCAGGCTTTGAAAGCTCAGTTAGTTTGCTTACTAATCAACACCCAACAGATCTGAAACTACTTGTGATGTCTCCCACTCGGAACACTCAGACAAATGGTCTATGCGATAACCAAAGTGGGAAGAATTATAGCTTGATGAACCACTACTACAGGAATGGAACCTTCACAGAGAACAACTTTTCAAGGCTTCAATTATCTTACAAGATGAATAAGATATTCTAAAATGGGTCACCCACCCTCAGATAGATCAGTCAACTATCCATTTAAGTTACAAAGAATCATTTCTAAAGCACAAGGTCCAGATGTAAAAATGGGCATGGAAGATGGTACGGAAGACCCAAAGTCCAGTGTAAAACTTACTCTTATATGTGGCTTACACCTAAATGTGGCTTTCCTTGGAGAATAAAATCTTTTTATGTGATAATCTGCAAAGAAGGGGATGAGAGGGTCCCAGAAAATGTTTCCCTTGCAATGAAAACTCAAAATTTGCCAAACACATCTTTGTGCACTGCCATTTCTCCAATGAGCTACGGTAGTATGTCAAGTGCATGAAAGTGAGCATATGTCATTAGAAAGGGGAGAGCCTGGAAAATGCATTAAAGGTATGGTTTAAGAAACAAAAATATGAGTAGCACGTCCCATTTCCTTTTTTGTATACATAGCAAGCATGCCTGTGCCAAAATGAAGCCATATTCAAGGTTATAATTAGATGTGCACTGCTATTTCTCCAATGAGCTAGGGTAGTATGTCAAGTACATAAAAGTGGGCATATGTGATTAGAAAGGGGAGAGTCTGGAAAATATATTAAAGGTATGGTTTAAGAAATAGAAAGATGAATATCACATCCCATTTTCTTTTTTGTATACATAGCAAGCATGCCTGTGCCAAAATGAAGCCATATTCGAGGGTATAATTAGACAGCTAGCACAGGATTTCTACAGGCTAAAACAGTCCACCACGACCTTGAAAGGGTCATGCAAGGTGAAATGTCAAAATTGGATTCCATAACTGATCACCAACCAACATATGGATACTGTTATGACACTTCAGACGGAAACCCTGTGAAGTAAGCAAAGTTCCTTCTAAAAATTAATTACTCCAAAAAGACTTGGAATGTCAAAATATCCATGAGGATATAAATATTATATATTAAATATATGAATAAGAATGATATATGAATTACAAATGAGAACGAGAGGCTCGCTTATATACCAAGCAAGTGTCTCTTCATGAAGAGTCATGTCCTATTAGACATGCCTCTTCAATCTAATTACTAGCTTAACTAACTATTATTTATGATTATTATCTTTTACATTATATTTATATTATTTATATATTTTATTCGTTACATTGCCTCCTTCCTCAAAGAGCTTTGTCCTCAAAGCTTGTTGATGAAAAAGGCTTGATCTCTTTTTCGGCTTCAAAAGTCTTTATGTCTCGAAATAGTCATCCTCGTCGATACAAGTTGATATAATCTTCTTAGTGACAAACAAAATTGTCGCACTGAGAAAGGATCAGGCCATCCCAGATTAATCTTCTGTATAGCATTCTGATCACTTGAATTTTGTAACGACTTGCTAGCATAAGACTGGATTGAGATTACATCACTATTATCTGGAACATTAATTTGTTGTTTCGGTTCTGAAAGGTACATATACGTAGCTTGATTGAGTTGTCTACTCTCATGATTCGGATGTCGATATGGAACCTTTTTGGTTTGACTTTCCCTTATTGGGCATGTGGCAATTTTTATATTTTCTTCTGATAAACATGTTGTTGAGTTGGTTATGGAACATTCTCTTGAGAAGTTCATCGTCTGAACTGTAACATCCAAGCGTGTCTTTTCTTCGACTTGCTTGTCTTCTTCCTGAGCTATGACATTCACTGAATCGATATTTGTTGTTTTGTCATCAACTTGAATTCCTACGTTTGATGATGCTTTCTCAATAAGTTGTTGTACCTTGTTTTCTCATAATTTCTTATCCTTCATAAGTTTCTTAATTTGCGATAGTAAATTTTCGCTATGGCTTTTAAATCGAGAAACTTCTTCATTTTTGTCAATATTGATTTTGTCAATTTCTTTTTGCATATTTTATAATAGCTTTTTACCTTCTTGAGACATTACTTTTGAAATATCTTAGATATCGTCTAGTGTTACTGAATTGGTTTTAGTGTAAAATCTTGGAGCATTATTTTCTTCTTCTTGTAAGAAAATGTTAAAAACTTTTTCTTCGTATTTAAGATGACAGATCCTAGAGCTTCCATCCAGGGTGATCCCAAAACAATGTCACTATCGTCAAGAAATAAGATTTTCACGGTGAATTGCGAGGTAAAAGTGTAATCTCCAATACTTAGGTGTAGATTGCTTATGTCATATTGTTTGTTATATTCGCCATAAATATTCGTTTCAACTATATTTTATTCAGGAATCACCAATTGGTTAGCACATTTAGGAGTAACATAATTACTTTTTTCAACAGGACTGATAGAGATTATGATATCTCTTCTTGCGAGTGATCCTTCAATTTTAAATAGTGTATCAACACATTTACTAAAGGTTTTAGAAAATCTTCCCTCTTTCATTTCTAAACTATACTCAATTTCTTTATCGTTAACAATTGACTCCATTTTTACTTTGTTAAGATGAACTTGGGATTATATATATAATATATATATATTTTCTTTACTCTCTTTTATTTTTATATATAGCTCTTTTTTTTCTTTTTCCTTTTTGTTCACTCTTTTAATGAAAATTTTATTATAATAATAATTTTTTAATATTTATATAATTATAAATTATTATATATATATATTTTTATATATATTATACTTTTTTTGAGACCCACTTTCCTTTTTATGTACTATATAAGGTATATAGTATCCTTTTTTATAATTATAATAATATTTTTTTTCTCAAAAAATTTGGATGAGACATGACTCTTGGTACGGTCACAATCTTTAGATTTGAAGGATTAAAATTATTTAGATCACACATTTTTTCTCCAATGTTATCAAAACATCTTTTACTTTTAAAATACCATGGGATATTACCATGGGTTGTTTTTAAAACCTCCTGTAAAAAATAATATTTACCTTTCAAGTAAGAGCTTTTGTATCCTTGTTTTTTCTTTAACTTTTAAAATACCATGGGTTATTACCATGGGTTGTTTTTAAAACCTCCGTTAAAATGTTCTCCACGTAAAAAGTAAAACATATTCCTTTTGCTTCTTCTTCTTTTTTTTTTTTTCTTTCTTTTTTTTTTTTTTTTTTTTTTTTTTTCAACTTTTTAATACCATGGGCAATTACCATGGGTTGTTTTTAAAACCACGGGCTTCTCCACGTAAAAGTTTTTAAATATACTTGGTTATGAGATTTTTATCATTTTTTTTTTTTAAACTTTTTTTCTTCTTCTTTTTTAATTATTTTTTATATTATATTTTTTTTTTTTTTTTTTTTTTTTTATTTTTTATGGCCAAAGGTCAACTAGCAAATTGGAGACCCTCCAACTAGGGAATTTTCTTTTAATTTTAATTTTAATGGCCAAAGACCTAGAAAAATGGAGAAAAGGAGAAACTCCCAAATTCTGAGCAAAATGCTTCAATTGTACGACAACAAGGTTGACGAATTTCGATAGTCAAAGACCTAGATCGGAGAACGAGCTCTGTGCACCGATTAAGCAACCTAGAGGACCGAACTGCTCTGACACCAAATGAAGTGAACAAAGTTCCTTCTAAAAATTAATTACTCCAAAAAGACATGGAATGTCAAGATATCCATGAAGATATAAATATTATATATTAAATATATGAATAAGAATGATATATGAATTACAAATGAGAATGAGAGGCTCGCTTATACCAAGCAAGTGTCTCTTCATAAAGAGTCATGTCCTATTAGACATGCCTCTTCAACCTAATTACTAGCCTAACTAACTATTATTTATTATTATTATATTTTACATTATATTTATATTATTTATATATTTTATTCGTTACACACTGGAAGGGGAGGTGTGGGTGGTGTCTTTATCGTGCTAACAAACAAGAGGATCACCTTCCAGTTCGGGCTTGGTCATTGCACAAATAATTTCACTGAAACCAAAGCAGCCACTATACTAAAATTCATCGCATAAGAGAAAGGTATGGAAGAACTGACAGTATGTCTTGATTCCAAGCTTGTATATAGCTGGCTGTCTGGCACATTGCAGTGAAGCAAAGCAATGCATTGCTCCCAAGCTTTCAGATTCAGAATCTTTAGTCGTCTTTATAAAAAGCGAAATGAGGAGGCAGATTAGGCAACCTAAGGATCCTGCAAGCCAGAGGATGGATTACTGTACACAGTCACAGTTACTGTAAATAGGTTTTAACATCATCTTGCAAGTCAATTCAAAGTCTCGCGAAGCCTCTCAGCACAGTGTCGTGTTGAAGAATCTGAAGCAAAGGTATTTGAATAATTTTTATCCTATCCACGCCTAATTGTTGGGGACTGCGTATTCTGTAATGCGAGTAATCTCTTCACACACAGCGCACCGTATCTTCTTCCCCCCCCGTCGGCAGTTGTAGCGGCGTTCGACAACCGGAGCAATTCGTCGGCATCCGCATCGCCATGAATATTTAGCATGGCGTGATTTTTGATCTGATCATTGGCATCGAGCCTCGAGAGGAAACCGTGGCTCTAAGATGGGTAAAGTACCAGGGTTTTGTTGTGTTTTGTTTTTTTGCTCTATTATTTAACTGTTTGAGCAATGTGAGCAGAGCAGCGTGGTCAACAGTGACCAGGAAGCGTTTATGCAACAGAAGTATCAAGCAGCGAGTAGTGATAATCTGAACAGCATGGAGCAGTGTGAACTAGTCTTGGCATTTTATAAACCTACATATTTTTCAAAATAGGTTGGATCACAAATGCATTCAAACATGATAAAGGAACAAGAAATTTCAGAACATGTGTAGACAAATGATTTAGGAAAAGTGAAAATTGTCTCATTCGCCAAAGCTGGGAAGTGGGTTTGGGTCAATGCCAAACAATATCGGGGCATTTTACAACGAAGAATAACACGTTTAAAATGGGATTAAACAAGGAAGAAACAGTGTAAAAAGAAAAGTACTCAAGCCCTTCGCAAGAAGCACTCAAACAAGTCTCTTCTACAAGCACATGACAACAAGAAGTCCAAAGGAAAAGTCATTGATGATTCTGCCTTATATAGTCCCACATCCACACCGCTCACCTGGTCATTTGATCTTTATGTGAAAGAATTGTTAAAACAAAAGTTGGAGATTTTAGAAGCTAAAGAGCAAAAAAGCGATCATAAAATTCATATAATAACATTTGAGAAGAAGGCTTTAGAAAAAAGCAATAAAGTTTTAAAAGAACAAGTGGCATCACTACAAAAAGCTCTCCTGATAGGGAAAACAGAATGGCAACACATGAAAGCGAATGTGCAAAACATAAATAAATCTGTAGTGGAAAGTACAGAAGTGGTGAATGTGAAATCATCTCAGGATAAAGGGAAAATGATTGCCCAAATAAACAACCATGAAGAGAACGCAAGAGAAGAAACGAAAGCAGATTCCACCAAAGTTTCCAAAACTTGGGCTCAAGTTATTAGCAATTTTGCTAATAAGAAAAGAGAAACAAATAATCAGGTTGACAACATGCAATATAGTGAAGGCAAGGAAAAACAAAATAGGGTAGCAAACATAATTATTAAAGGGGTGAAGGACTATGGGAAAAATGAATGTACTCTTGACCTTGCAAGAGACTTCTTGAAATACAAGTTGCTATGGCAAGGATAAATATGCCAAGCATGGAGGATGGGTAAGTTTAACGAAGAGAGAGTCAGGGCCATAAAAGTTATTATGCCTAGCTTTCATGATAAATATATCATTCTAAGCAAGAAACATCTCTTGAGGGGTTCTTGTTTTTTTCCTAGAAGAAGATTTAACCGTAAAACAGTAGGAGGAAAGAAGGGAGGAAATTTGAAAGGTTAGGGTAGCAAGAGATGAAGGCAAGAGAGAATGGATTTATAAAGGCAAAGTTGTGATAGCGCAATTTGGATCTCCTTCCAAAACAAAGCGGCAAGATGGTAATAAAGAAGAGACAACAAACTCTTCAATAGGGAATCAGAAAGCAAGGTCAATATAGGAAAGCAAGGACAAAGACTCAAATGTGAGTCTTGCCTGTCAAAATAAATAGCAATCAAGTCATAACCAGGTTTCCTTAAGATTAGTTTGTTGGAATTGTAGAGGTTACCCATGGAGACGAGGACCTGGGTTAGAGCCTATTGCGGAATATAGAGACATAATTTGCCTCATGGAAACACATTAGCATGAAGAGTGCAAAACACCTATGTTTGAAGGATACTAGAAGATGGCAGTGTGGAACAAGGCAGTAGGGAATGGAAAAGGGCACAGTGGTATCATGGTTTTAGTAAGGGAGAAAGAAGGTTGTCTGATTCAGTTAGAAAAAGAAGACTCAAATAAGCAATTCATTTGGTTTAAAATATCAGAAAATGGAAACCACATCATAATTGCAGCATGATATTTTGCACTGCAGGTTTCAAAAATCTACAAAGGTAGAGGGCTTGACCACAAATACTCAATTGTAGCCTTAAAGCGGATATTGCAACATATTCGCAGCTAGGTGAAGTCCTTATAGTGGGTGATTTCAATGTTAGGACTGCAAGTGAGCAAGCTAGCATTCTTTGTTGTAAAGATGATTGTGACCCTATTTGGCTCACAGAAAAAATTAATCATCAATGGGAAAGAATTTCAGAGGACAAGGGATGCAATCTCTTTGGTGAACAATTGCTTACTCTATGTGGGGCCTTTGATTTAGTCATTTGTAATGGCTTGACTAGATGGGCAAAGTCCGGTAATTTCACTTGCAATACTTACAATAAAGCAAGTGTGGTAGATTATGTAATTTGCTCGTATGGTTTGTCTGAGCAAATGGAGGAAGTTTTGATTGGAGATCAACTGTGGGACTTGAAATCAGATCACAAGCCAATTTATTTATGTTTCTCTTGGATTGGAAAAAAACAATTAGAGTAAAAAATTCAGCATATCCAACAAAATCTCTCACAGGACAGAATTCTTTTGACCCCAAAAAATTGTAATACCTTCAAAATGACCCTAGAGAGGCTCTTCGAGAAGGAGAAAATTACAATTCACAGCTTTCATAGTCACGAATTAACACATTTAATTCAATGCGTGTAGATTTTTTCCCTACAAATCAGCTAACTCATTGATATCATGGAGAAATTTCACCTGCAAATCAAACTGATATATGCAATGTACTAAAGCATAATACTAGATCTACATCTACCATAAACTTTGCGGAAGCTTAAACAGATATGAGCATCATCAAGTATGAACCGATATAACTGAGAATGAGAAGTAATCAGCCATAACACAGAAGATATAACCTGGGGAAAGCACCAGCCTAAAACCCCATCTCTGTATTATCAATCAAGTGGAAATCCTCAACAACATACAAAAAGAATCAGCTCAAAAGCTATCCTGCTCTCTCTGTACTCTGATGATGTAGCTCATGGACTACCTAGGCCTGTATATATAGGCTGCACAAGTCCTCCAAGCTCTTATTTCCTTGTGCAGTTTTGATTGGGGTCCAATGTCATAACATGTGTGAATTGGCCACATCATACCTGTTGTAACCTCAGGTCCAACTACGCAATCCATAAGGAATAATATTCCTTCTGCATGCAAGGAATAATATTCCTTCTGCATGCAAAGAATATTCACCAAGGAATTTCCTAGCAACTGATAGTACACTATCCCTGTATCTAATCTCAACTGGGTCTCTCTCTGAACTGACATGCATGAGTTATCTATGAGTGAATCTTCAGTTATCTGAAAATACCAGTTGTTACATGCATGCAAGCATTAACAAATTGAATCTCATTAATTTAACAACTTGTTAAATTAATCTAACTGGAATTGACTCAGTTAACTGAGCCAACTAATTACAACTCATCCTCATCCTTTAACTAATGGTTAAATCCCTCAATCAAGGGAGAAACTGTTGCATGTCCTCACATCGACTTCAAGTTTGATTTTCCTTAACTAATTAACTCAAACTGAATTAATTAATTAATTTACAAACAACTGTTAATATCAAATTCGAATTTTACTTCCTATTTCTAGTCCAGGGACTGACTAAAATAGGAATCCACACTGAACTGCTAAAAATATAACTTCTATTTTTAGCACTTCCATTTTTCATTCCTTGTTGCCCAATCCAGCACTGGTACCCAAATTGATATTTTTAGCACTTCTATTTTTAGCAATTTCTTGTTGCCATTTTCAACAATGCACACTTGCAAAGTGCACAAGAGCAAAAATTAAGAAGTCTGAAACAAATTGCTTTCCGGTTAATGCTTGGTTTGACGAGGAATGCAAAAAGGCAAGGAGAATGTGAAAAAAGTCAAACAAGGATAACATAAAGCTCAAAGCTTACAAGCAGTTATTACGCAAGAAAAAGGTCGATTTCATGGTTTCAAGGAGGGAAGAACTAATCTTCCTTGGGATAAATAATCCCAAATTATTTTAGAAGGAGCTCCAACCGAAAAAGATACATTGGAAATAATATTACAGCTTCTAAATGGTTTGACTATACGAGACAACTCTATGAGCACCCAAGGTTGACCCCCCCCCCTTGGTCAACACTGATATTGAACTCTTCACGATACAAGAGGTAGAGATGGGGTATCAAGAAGTAGGTGTTGGAAAAGCAAAAGATTTAGCTGAATTCCAAGCAGAATATCTAAAGTGGGGCTCAAAGATTCTTGCACCTCACATTACAAAAATATTCAACGACATCATACAACAAGGGCTCCCCACAGATTAGACAACTAATCTGGCAATACCTCTTTTCAAGAGCAGTGACGTCAATAATCCCTCCAATTATAGGACCATCATGATAACCCCTTTGTTTGCAAAGCTATTTGGAAGCATGCTAGAAAACAAAATTAGCAAGTGGGTAGAAGAAAGATATAAGCGTGCTAAAGGGCAAGGAGGTTTTAGACCTAAACATTCCACAGTTGATCATTGTATAACTTTAAGGCACATCATTGAAAAAGTTTGGGAGAAAAAGGAAGAAATAATTTGTTGCTTTGTTGATTTCAGAAAAGCATTTGACTCGGTTCTTAAGGATAAGCTTTGGCACAGAATGAAGGAACTTGGGGTTCCTAAACATTTGAGAGGAGTTGTGCATAGGCTGTATGAAGAGGTGAAAGTCAAAATTAGAACTTCAACAGGCATTTCTAAAAGTTTTAGAAGCGATATCGGGGTCAAGCAAGGTTGCCCACTGTCTCCTACCCTTTTTGGTTTATATATCGACAAGCTTGAGTGGTTAAATTCGCAAAGGGGTGATGGTAACTATTTGGGTAAGTTTGTTATAAGGCTTCTTTTGTATGTAGATGGCCTTATTTTGATTGCTAAATCGACTCTTGGTTTGCAAGAGCACTTACTATCCCTTGAGCATTTTTGTAGAAGTGTGGGGATGCAAGTCAATCTTAGCAAAACGAAAGTAGTGGTTTTCTCTAAGAAAAGAAAACATAAACAGCGTAAGTTCTACTTTGAAGGCAACATGCTGGAAGAAGTTGCGGATTACAAATACCTTGGAATTGACATCAATTTTCTCATTAAGTCATCAAAATCAAAATGTGTTACATAGGTAGTAGCAATGCCAATGGCAAATAGAAATAGCAAATACAAAACAACTACAAGGTAGTAGGTAGCTCATAAATCATCATCATCATCAAAGTCAACATCACTGTCATGGTCACCACTACTCTCCTCTGCTGCATCCTCCTCCTTTGTATCCAATGTAATTTTGCCTCTGTTGGTGTGGAGTATGACCCCTCAAGAGTATCACCATCATCAAAAGTGATAAGCTCTAGCACTGGATCATTAAGATCCAAGTTGGTTAATGCCAACTCAAGATTTCTGTCCCAACCCATATCATCAGGGAAGACATCCCACATCTTTGTCTTTCTGTACAACCACTCATCCCTCTGTCTGTAAATAAGACAACGGTTGGTGTGCACATACACCATTGTCTCTACCCTAGACTGCTCAAGCCTTCTCTTCTTGACACTATACAAAATCCCATATGTTCTCCAATTTCCCTTGCAACAAGAGGATGAAGTCACTGAGAGAGCAACCTCATGGCTAACTGTTGTAGAGGAGGGTTTTTTGCCCCATGATTTGCTCACCAAGAATAGAACTTCTTAGCCCCCTTGTCTCTAATCACATCATAGCCTGCAAATTGCTCAGTGCCAATGGAAAACTCTACAAAGGCATCCTTCACCTCATCAAGGGATGCTCTATCCTGAAATATCTACCTCAATGCATCCTTCCTCCCCTATGAAATTTCACCATCAATGTGAAGAGGGCATCTACGGGAACGTCCACCATCAGCCACTCATGGTTGTAGTATTTTGGGTGCAATAAGTGAGCCAAACAATGCAAAAGTGTGCAATTCTTGTCCCATCTACTGACAAGAATATCCTGTATGGTGGTGAAGAAGGTCTTTGATGATGTCTCATACTTAGGGCACTCACTCTGTAAAATAATAGTACTCACAAACTCAATCATGGAATCCCATCCCTCATAAACATCTCCTAGGATGGGTTTATCTGTCTGCAAATCGTAGCGAAGCAATGATAGGGTCCACTATCTTAATAGTGAGATCTACCCTCTCCCACCAAGCATCATCTAACATTGTGTCCTTGACTCTTTTTGAAGCTGCTTGATCTGCCTTTCTCCAAAAAGACCAAAACTTTGAAATAACAATGGCCCCAAGAGTGGTCTTGACCTCCCTCAATCTCTTCAACATGATGAATGAAGAGGCAAACCATGTATCTACAATCTTCAACAATGATAGATGAGTGTACTTCTTGTAGATTGTGAGGACATTTGTATGATTTCGTATAAAGTTGCGGATATGTCGTGCATCCTCAATAATACTTACAATCCAAGGCACATCATAAGAAATAGATTTAAGTGCTAAAATCAAGGAATAGAAAATGCAAGGTGTCCAAACTACTTGTGGATATTTAGCTTCCAAAATCATGCCAGCAGCCTTGCAAACAAGTGCATTGTCTGTAATTATTTGCACACAAGAATCCACCTACATCTTCAATAACTTTAATGAACGACTCACCAATATATTGTGCATCCTTGTATTATCCAAGTGCATCCACTGATTTCAAGAAAACCGATGCATTTAAGGAAGACACCATGAAGTCGATGAGTGGGTAGCATGTTGGATCTGTCCATCCATAAAAAACAATACTAACCCCATATGTTGGCTTTGCTGATTTGATAGGCTCAAGCATTTGTCCACCTCTTTCTTTGCCTTAGTCAACAATGTGGTTCTAAGCTTCTCTAACCCAAGAGACACATACCCTGATGGAGCCCCTTGAGTTAGAGCTCGACACATCTCAAGAAATAAAGGTGAGTGTGCAACATTAAAAGATATGAAGTTCTAATAGAAAAAGAATGCAATGGTGAGATCAAGCTCTCCTTGTATCTCTTGCTAAAATATCTTGTCCATTGGACTAAGTGCCATTGCCTTTCTTTTAGCTGCTTGACCCACACCCCCACAAAAACTCTCAAATGGAAATTTGTTGTTGTTTTTCCTCAAAAATGGAAGGGGGTCATCATTCTTGTTTTTTTAGATGATGCAACCACCCTTGCCACACCAACATTAGCCTCTTTTTCCATTTCTTTCATCTTAGCTAAAGACACCTGTGTACATGCTCCAATTCCACAACCTGGTAAGGCCAACAAATGAGCTTTCACATGGTAATAAGTGCTCTTGAAATGATTGATGCATTTCCAAGCAACATAGCCTCCTTTCAACTTGTTGCTTGGCACTTGATCTCTTGTGACATACTTCCACAAGGAATATTTGTTTTCTTGAGCATGTTGTCTTCCTAAATCCATTTTGCCCTCAACATTTGAAGTAGTTGTTGCAGCCTCACTTCCAATAGAGGGAACACTTGCAGACACTGATGAAATTGGAACTGAAGGGGCATCACCAATGGGAACATTCTGCCCCTTCCTTACTGCCCTTGATTGAGGCATATGTTCTATAAAAAAATATAGAAAAAAAAATGCATAAACTTGTAAAACAATGGACATGCAAACTACTGTAGCAAATATGCAAAAAAATAGAAGAAAATGCACTTGTTGCTTAAATCACCTCCAAAATGCTACCAAACCCTTTGTTAATCGCTCCCACACACCCACAACAAGAAAGAGACTCAAGAATGAGTGAGAATTCTACCCAAATCGGGCTTTAAAGGCTACGCGACACACTTTTTAGAGGGACACGTGTCCCTAAGTCAGGACTCATGTGCCCTTGGAATCTGACCCACGTGCCCATCGAATCCCACATGCCAGGGCACGTTGGACACAAGAATCAGACATGTGTCCTAGAGAATCATGTCTGATTCGTGGGATTCGAGACACAAGGGGGGAGGACGAATTCGGTCTCTGGGGACCAAATCAATCAACCCCCAAAACCAAAACCAAATGCCCTAAGGTTTTGCTAGGGAAGAAATAAAAACCATGCAAATTCAAACCATAGGAGACAAATTATGCAATGTTGATACATAAAAGTAGCAATTTTTAAATAATAATTTCAATAGACATTGTCTTTGGTGAAATTACACTACCCTCACCCACGTAAAAAAATGTAGATATAGAGTACAAGATCCGACTAAACATGGGAATAAAAAAGAATGTTATCATGTCAAACCAGCGACTAAATCAGCGCAACCCAAAACAGAAACTTAATTTTGTATTGTTTTCCTTAGGAAAAAAAATGGATGCAAATCCAAACCAAACCATTAGACACAAAATATATACATAACAAAACAAAAACAAAAACAAAAAAATCAATCAATCATATATAAGCATGTAAAGATGAATATAACAAAATTGCATCAAGTGAAATCCACATCTAAACCAAAATAGATAAACATGGACGCTGTAAAAGACCTTTATAGTCCAAAAACAAGCATACTATAATTCTCCAATCTAAGCATACGACAAAATAATTCTAATCCAGTACATCCTTTGCATGTTTAGACTCGGGATCATAAATCCATGACCTTGAAGAGACAAAATCAATCCCAATTCCTATTGTGGTGGAAATCGCTGCAAATAATCCAATATTCCAGGATAAGTCCATCAATAGAGCAGGGCATCATTTAATAGGCAATTGACAAGTTTTAGCATTTAGGGTAGTCATAGGGTTTTCATATTTTGTATTTTTTTGGTTTTTCAAGGGATACAGATGCATTGGCGCAAAACCAATCAAATTGGTTAGTTTTGTCTTGAACTGGTTGGTTCTAATTGTTAGCATATGCAACGATTATTCTAATTAACAATCAAATTTCAGCAATGCTAAATCTGAACTTAATGCAGAATTAAAAAATTACATGTTGTAAATAATCATAAAAAACTGGATGCCCAAGAATGCTTACCTCCAGCCATTGATGCTATTCACACTGATGTATTTTGTACACAACTGTCTACAATCTGAGCAAATTCCTCTGTTGCAAAACCCTTGAAATAAATATTCCAAGAGCTTCCTTGGTTTTGTAAAATCCGTTGGACAGCACTCAACAGTGAGGAAATATGACAAACTTCAAATATATAAATAATCAAAACTAAACGCAAAACCCCGCAAGCATATTGGTGATTTGTTATTACAAATCTAAATCGCGCGTTTGCATTAGCCTTAATGGATCAGGAATTGAGAAAATGTATCCATTTAAATTCTCAGAAATTCAGGAGCACAAGGCAAAAGATTCTTGAATTTCCTCAAAAAAGATTACCTTCAATAGTTTAATAACAAAGGTATATGACTATATTATATGCCATCACAAATACCCGTATTGAAAAGGCAGCATCCACAAAGGCGATGCATGAAAAAAACGAACAACAAGCGAGCTTCCACAATCGAGCAATATGAAGGATCACACCTACAAAAAACACGCCAAAGCAAATTGCAGAACTGTTATGAGGAGAGAAAAATCACTACAGGAAATCTGAAGGCACTTCCAGGCTCTGCTCTCTCACTTGATGGTGTAAAAACTGAAGGGGATTGAGATGCAAGCTTGGGGACCAAACAGATAAATATATAGCCAAGCTTCCATCAAGCTTCTGTTGGCTATGTGTCAGGTGTTCCACAGTTCAAGGTGGAGAACTCCAGATGGAGTAATGGACCACTTCAGAAGCTCCAACAAGAAATTAATTACTGCAATTGGTTTCCAGAAATTAAGGAATGACTACAGTTTACATCCATAATTGTAGGCAACGGTTGGTAAAAATTTAATGGAGCTTAACGTTCTTCCACTTGGTCCATACTTCCAAACTTAATGTCTCATCTTAAAACCCATTGATAATCTATGTTAAGTAATAGATACATGAATCATGGCGATAAGTCCTCTAATGACGAGTATTATCTTCCATGTATTACTATGTATTTATTCTTATTATAATTTATGTGGCAACAATTTCTTAATGAATAAACCTTATGTTTATTCCTAGTCCTACACAAATGAGTTTTCTCAAATCAACTTAAGGTGCACATAAATATGAGAAAAACATCACAATAATTAAGAATTTCATTAAAATAACATTGTCCATACAATGAGAACTACAATGGAACCAATCCATATTCATACATGATCCTGATTTAAACAGTGGCATGCCCTTAGTAAAGGATCGGAGATCATCAACTCAGTGTTGACGTGCTCAATGACCACTTTCTTTTCTTTAACACATTCCCTTATAGCTAAATACTTAATGTCGATGTGTTTATTTCGACTCCCACTTTTGTTGTTTTTAGCCATAAAAACTGCAGCTGAATTATCACAATATATTCTCAATGGCTTAGAAATAGAATCCATAATTCTAAGCCCAGAAATGAAACTCTTAAGCCATACACCATGTAAATTAGCCTCAAAACAGGAGACGAACTTGGCTTCCATATTGGAAGTGGCAATTAAGGTCTGCTTGGCACTCCTCCATGATACAGCTCCACCGGCCATCATAAAAATGTAACCTGATGTTGATTTGCGTAAATCAACACATCCAGCAAAGTCAAAATCTGAGTAGCCAATTACTTCCAAGTTGTTCGTCCGTCTATACATAAGCATGTAGTCTTTGGTTCCTTGAAGGTACCTCATTAATTTCTTTGCAGCTCTCCAGTGATCTAATCCTGGATCACTCTGATATCGCCCCACAATTCCCACAACAAATGCAATGTCAGATCTTGTGCAAACTTGAGCATACATTAGGCTTCCGACAGCAGAAGCATATGGAATGTTCTTCATTTGTTCCCTTTCAAAGTCGTTCTTCGAGCATTGGTTCAAATTGAACCTATCACCCTTCACAATGGGAGCTACACTCGGTGAACAATCCTTCATCCGAAATCTCTCTAAAATTTTATTAATATAAGTTTCCTGTGACAGACCCAAGATGCCTCGAAATTTGTCTCTATGGATCTTAATGCTAATGACATAAGGTGCCTCACCCATATCCTTCATATCAAAATTTTTAGAGAGGAATTGTTTCACCTCATGTAGCAAACCCTTATCATTGGTTGCTAGCAAAATGTCATCCACATATAAAACAAGAAAACAAATTTTACTCCCACTAACTTTCAG
>APFE030281830.1:34894-82108 GCA_000404065.3 Pinus taeda | reverse complement strand
AACGAGATTAAATTACCTTTGTCCGCAAGCCATTTCTGAAATTTGGCGCATTCCTTCTTCATGTGTCCCTTCTTTTTACAGAAGAAACACTTGGAATCCTTCTTGATATAAGCTTGGGGAGGTACTTTACCTTTCCCTTTCCAATTGGCTTGAGATTTGCCCTTTCCACACGTTGCCAGCGTTGCACTCTCTCCCAATTCCATCACCAGTCTCTCTTCCTCTTGAACACACATGGTCATGAGTTCATTAATTGACCATTTATCCTTATGTGTGTTGTATGAGATTTTGAAAGGTCCATATTGGTGCGGAAGGGTGTTCAGGATGTAGTGCACTAGGACGGACTCTGATATATCAACCTTGAGTTTCTTTAATTGAGCCATAGTGTCCCTCATCTGCATGATGTGCTCGCGCACACCTTTCACACTGGTGAGCCTTAGGGATGAAAGCTTCATGATTAGGGTGCTTGCTAGTGCCTTGTCTGAAGTGACGAATTGATCATCAATGGCCTTCAACAAGTCTCGGACCTTTTCATGTTGATCAATGGAACCATGAATACCACCTGAAATTTTAGTCTTAATGAACATCATGCTTAGACGATTGGATCGCTCCCATCGTTCATAAAGCGTGATGTCCGTTGCAGTGTTGGTATTAGTGAGTGTCGGTGATTCATCTTTCCTAATAGCATAGTCCATCCACCCCAAATGAAGGAGAACCCTCTCCTTCCAAACCTTATAGTTATCTCCCTTAAGTTCGGGAATGTCAAAACGAATTTTAGAGAAATTTGCAGGTTGTACAACTACATTAAAGATCACACGCTTATGTTAAAATTGAGGCCTAAATAAAATTTCATGTTTTACCAATGTAAATCATGCTCAAAATTGAATCTAATACATAAAAATTGCCTGTGGGCAAATTTTTAATTCAAGCAGATTCAATTATTCAATTATTCATAGTTTTGAACTTTATGATAAAACTATTAATTCATAACTCCTGTGAGTAGGTTATGAAATTTTATCCTAATTAATTACATGAATATAATAAAAATTCTTGTGGGATAAAATTTATTATATTTAGTCTAATTAATTACAATTTAATGTCTAAATAATCTTTATGTGATCTAACCAATCATAATATATAATTTTATCTAATTAAAGATGTTGTGACTATTCTCTAATTAATTAAAATTATATGGATCACTAGACATTATTTCTTACATAAATTGCATAAACAAAACTTAACCAGAGTAAAAATAATGTTTCCTGAAAGGAGTAAGTTAAAATGACATTTTAAATAAACTCCATATAACTGTTTCTTGTAAAAAATTGCCATAAATGTCAGCGTTACGATAAATGATGGTAATAATTCCTCACAAAATAAAATTAAAATTAAAGTTAAAGCAGTGAACATTACCGTAAATGACTGCAAATCAATTGTTCAATTTATAAACAAAAACCCAGAGATAGACTGAAGCAGCATTGATTTACTTTGCACTTGCATAGAAGGCTAGTTGGCTTGACTTCAAGCTCCGTCTGTAAGTTTATACAACAAACAAACATAGACAACCAAACAAAAATTCGTTCACAAGATAAATAAAATTAAAATTAAAATTAAATTAAAACACTGCTTTATGCAAATTAAATATGAGCATAAAAGCAGAGATAAATTAAGGCTCTGATACCAAATGTTAGCATATGCAACGATTATTCTAATTAACAATCGAATTTCAGCAATGTTAAATCTGAACTTAATGCGGAATTAAAAGATTAAATGTTGTAAATAATCATAATGGATGCCCAAGAATGCTTACCTCCAGCCATTGATACTATTCACACTCTGATGTATTTTGTACACAACTGTCTACAATTTGAGCAAATTCCTCTGTTGCAAAACCCTTGAAATAAATATTCCAGGAGCTTCTTTGGTTTCGTAAAATCCGTTGGACAGCGCTCAACCGTGAGGAAATAGGACAAACTTCAAATATATAAATAATCAAAACTAAACGCAAAACCCCGCAAGCATATTAGTGATTTGTTATTACAAATCTAAATGGCGAGTTTGCATTAGTCTTAACGGATTAGGAATTGAGAAAATGTATCCATTCAAATTCTCAGAAATTCAGGAGCACAAGGCAAAAGATTCTTGAATTTCCTCATAAAAGATTACCTTCAATAGTTTAATAACAAAGGTATACGACTATATTATATGCCATCGCAAATACCCGTATTGAAAAGGCAGCATCCGCAAAGGCGATGCATGAAAAAAACGAACAGCAAGCGAGCTTCCACAATCGAGCAATATCAAGGATCACACCTACGAAAAACATGCCAAAGCAAATTGCAGAACTGTTATGAGGAGAGAAAAATCACTACAAGAAATCTCCAGGCACTTCCAGGCTCTGCTCTCACTTCATGGTGTAAAAATTGAAGGGGATTGAGATGCAACCTTGGGGATGAAACATATAAATATATAGCCAAGCTTCCATCAAGCTTCTATTGACTATGTGTCAGGTGTTCCACAGTTCAAGTTGAAGATCTCCAAATGGAGTAATGGACCACTTTAGAAGTGCAATTGGTTTCCAGGAATTAAGGAATGACTGCAGTTTACTTCCATAATTGTCATTGGTAAAAATTTAATGGAGCTGAACACTAATTGTTTCAAGACAAAACCAGTGCAAACCAGTTTGGATGGCCAGTTCTGACCAAAAACCTCCCAAGCCCAGTCCAATCATCTGGTTTTGCCGATTCTTTCTCTAATAACATTGGTCAAACACTGTTGTTGCAATCATCTACCATCATAAAAACGTACCACATAGTATTTTGGCACGTGCTGTGTAGATAATAGTTCCATGGTCTAAAAGTTTGAATCAATGCATGGATATTTTTCTTGCAGAAGTGATACCACATGGACGTCAATTTGGATAGAGGGCATCCAAATGTACTCAAAAACATCGAGGGTCATTCCATGCCTCTCTGTTTTCTGCAGTAGCATCTAGGGGACATCGTGAAGCCACCCACAAACTTAGGGACATGCCCTTCCAAACCAGCACTTCCGCTCACAGTGCCCAAGTCCTCAGGGATGGTAGATGTAAGGGATGCATCTCTAAGGCGTCGATATGGGTTCCCATGCAACATTAGTTGCTACTTATCACAGCATATCCATGAATGTATCATAAACTCAGCTGTGGAGATTTCTGGTTCTTAGTCTAAAGCACAACAACAAATCTGATTGAAGAACATAATAGAAACAATAAATCTCATTGAAGAACATGATAAAAAACTATCTGCTGTGGCACACGTAAAAGAAACAACTCTCCCTGTTCCTTGAACAACCAAGGGAAGAATTCATGAGAAAGAATGAGGGCCGTTCTCTAGAATTGGACCAGATTCAAATTTCCTTTTTCCATGCTAACCATGTATCTCTACACACTTCTATCATACATTTAAGAAATAGTACTGTTCATGGAAGTGTGCCATGCAAAAGTCATTGACCCTTGTCTGCGAAGAAACAGTTACAAATCACACTAGATTGTGGCACACTGGATTTTGGTGGGCAGATGGTAGTAATTGGATTAGTATAACAATTTCAATTTCTAGAAAGATTGAAAGAAAAAAAAAAGATCTAGCCCATTCCAGAAAGTTTTATACATGAACGACTTTGAGTTATGAAAATTGAAACCTTCCAATATGACATAAAACTCATTTTTAATGTATCCAAAATAGAGTCTACAGCCTAGACACTTCAAATGCTAAACACAATGTTCAACAAATAATAAACCTGTAGAAAAGAATAATTTTATAATCACATCAGTTCTCATGCATCAATCCGTATTTAAGCAAGTTATCTTATAAGTTATCCACTATGGCATCGTGGTCTAAAAATAGAAATGCTCTCAACTTGCAAGGAGCAGAGTCTAATCAGGGATTCTGATACAAAACATCCACTAGTGGAAGTCCTAAATATGAATAATAATGCAACAACACTCTGCACAGCATCAACTATAAGAGAGTACTTTTGTTGTCTTACAAGCATAGATAATAATGAGCTCCAAATCCTGGTTGAGACCCTAATCATCTGCTCTCTGATACAGTCTGCATGTAAAGCGCAATTAGTCAAACAAAACAGATTCAAGATCTGCACAGCAGTTTTAGATTCTAGACACTAGACTTTGTCAGGATGAGAGAAAAAATCATGGTCAAGCACATTAGGAACATGATGTGCAGGAAAAACTATAATTGTAATCATCAATTCAGTGCATGGAACAGTGAAATTAACAAAAGCCACGTTCAAAATGTCCTTTGCCCCAAAATAAATAAACTTTCTTACAATTTATCCATATTTCTGACCTAAAAATAAATCCTTCCTTCCCTTCATTCACTTTGATTAAATAGTTATAGTTAGACAAATGCACCAAACACATTTCCAAAACATGGGTCTGATGTCTAATCTGCATTTTCACTTTTTTCAATATCCTGTTGAAAATTCCAACATGAATTACTTGGTAACGTTCACCATGCAACCTATTGCAAGGACATCAGTTGCATGATTGTCCACTTTCACCTGAGAGACATTTGCAAGGTTTCATTCAACATAACAGAATTTTTTTTCATACTAATTATTACGAAATTTAGAATGTTATAAAATAATTGCCACCACTGCACCACATAGATCATGATTTTATGCAAAGGTAATCAACACCAACAGAAAACAGATACTAAGTTATAAAATGAAACAATATACCAAAAAAGTCAGGCTTTCTTTTCTGAAGATTGACCACTTTCAACTAGAAGTTCTCCACGGTGGACTGCTTCTCTATCAATTCCACAATAAGAAGCCTCAGACATGGCCTTAGGCAGGGGTCGATTGCCAAAGTCCTCAGGAAAGCAATCAAATTCTGGTCCAAAATTAAACTGCACTGTACAGTTAGGTTGATTTGGAAGGGTGTAAAAGGAAGCTACAGGGTAATATCTGCCACCATTTATATCCTTGAAAGCAACACCTTGAAATATCCCATTTATAAAGAATGATATCTCGCTTCCTGCACACATTTTAAAGAGGTGAGGTTAACGACTACAAGAGTTTAAGAAAATGTTATAATCAAGCTTGTAACATAGGCAAGGCTGAGAAACAAATTCAATAAAATGCAGCCAGTAAAAAGATCAACACAAACTAAAACCTTGTTATTTTCCCTGTTGTAACATCTTCTTGGCAAAAAAAATTAAAATATTGAAGATTTTTAATTTTTTGCGCTTATGTAATGTTTTGATATTATATTGTTTTTTCATTTAGAACCTAAGTTGCACGAAACAGGGAAATGGGTACGAGTATCCGAAATGGGCATGGCTACGAAACTTGACCCCCCCAAATTTTGGAAACTGGGAAACGCGATATATATATATATATCTTAGAATTTATGACATTTAAGAAATGTTATGTGCGATCATAAAGCATACATGATACATTATAATTTATTACATTTAAAGTTTAAACATTATGATTAAATTTACATCACATTTACTCCTGAATGATCACATAATAAAACTAGAAATATCAAAATATCCAAAATCAACCTTTAATATATATCCAAATCTCAAAATCCGCCTTTATTATGTATATGAGGCTACAAGTACAATAAAGACTATGAGGTTGCAAGAACTATAAGACAAAAGACTAATCCTTATGATCATAATCCTTGTCAAAAATAAAAGCAGAAGCATGCTCAACAGTGGATGGTGGTGCTGAAGAAGATGATGGGCCAATTCCACTTCCAGGCTGGACCTCAATATTTAGGGCAGCAAGAGAGAGATCCAAATCAAGACTTTCTGCATTCACATCCCATTCTTTAGAAGGAACACTGTTTTATTCTGGACCCTTACGAGATGCAAGGCGAAGGTTGGAGTGCACATAAACAAGATCCTCTACCTTTTGTGAGCCCAATCTATTGCGCTTCAAAGAATGAATAAAACCATAGGTGCTCCAATTCCTTTCTGCTGATGAAGAGCTTGCCACTTGTGAAAGAACATGAATGGCAAGGTTTTGCAAATGTAAATCATTTGCTCCATGACAAATCCACCACCTAATTGGATTCATGGTGCATCTCTCCTCCAAAATTGATATATCTGCGTAATCATCTAATCTTGCAGCAAAACTGACAAATTCTTCCTTTACCTCCTTGTATAGATGAAATCCATGGAATCCATGCCACCATATACCTCTCCTAAGAAAGGTTGGTGAGTGTCAGCGTTCCGAAGAAGCTCAAATGCAGGGGTTGTGAACTTTAGCAAGAAATCTCTCTTTCTCCACCAATCCTCATCAAGGCACAATCTATGCACCATGTATCCCCGCTCTGAATCTGCTTGTCTCCACTCAACCCAAAGTTGACTCACCACCATAGAAACTAATGCATGCTTAACCTCAACAAGGCAGCGCAACATCAGGAAGTTTGAGGCATATCTTGTCTCATGAACTTTTAACAACTCCTATTTGGAGTACTCTCGAAATATTGCCTAAGATTGGTGGTGGTTGGTGATGAATTTAACAATCTCCCTTGCTTCCCCTGTGATTTCCTTTATCCATAGAACTTTTTTTTTCAATCTCCTCTAAAATCAAATTCAGATTATGGACAATGCAAGGTGTCCAAAAAATGTGGTCATACCTCCCCTCAATAGATAAAATTTCACATTCTTCTCGCTTTTGCAACAAGAAATTTTTAATTTCTTTTCTCGTGGTCTATTGGGAGTATCCTCCCACACAGTCGGACGACCATGTCCAAAACCAAAAGGCACATGATTTGAAGCATCCTTGGAGCAGGTCTTGTAGGCCTCTTTTGATTTATATTTGAAACTTATTTTGGAGACACCTTGCAGAAGTTTTTGAAGTCTATTTGGAAAAGGTTGGAGCCTAGGAGGATTGGAGTCCTCATTTTGACCAAGTTGGTGCTTGGATTTGTTGAGAGGAATGGAGTCTTCATTTTGACCATGTTGGCGCTTGGATTTGTTTAAGGTTGGAGCATTGAAGGAGTCAGAGATTTTGTTGTACAAGTTGGAGCTTGTGATTTGTTTTAGAGGATTGGAATCCTCACTATATTCATCAATAATAATAAAAAATTGTTCCATTTCTTGTGTTCTGTTTTAACTTGTGATAAAAATCTTAACTGGCATAATAAAACAATTGAAAGAAATATTGATTCACCCCTCTCAGTATTTCCAACAAAATTCTACAATCCATTTCATATGGTCTCTCAAACCCAAAGAGAGATGATTGAAAAATTTCTCTCTTTTGCCACTGCTGCTTTTAAATTATTCTTTCAGTATTTGGGCTTCCACATTGAGACTAATGATTCCAGAACAGCAGATTGGAAGTGATTGACAGAGAATATAGAGAAAGATCTCTTTATGAAGTCACGCGTGGTTGTCCTTGGGAGGTTGACTGGTATTGCTGAAAAGTGTTTTTGAGGCTAACCCCGTGTAGTGGATGCCATAACCCCTCAACCAAAAAATGATCACCGCAGAACTCACTTTCAGATGCCTTTGGTCTAGCAAAACCGAATCTCCAGGAATTCTAGTAGTTTAGTGGGAAAAAATCTTCAATCCCAAGTCTGTGGGTGAGTAGGGTTTGAAAAAATTTCGTTTTCATCTCATGGGCTCTAGCTGCAAAAAAGGTTTGGAGAATCATCAGTGATCAACGCCGTTCAGAACATACACTATTTGGGAAGTATATTCATCCTCTTAAGTTGATCAATAGGATATCCTGCCAGAAGAAAACGGGTTACATGATGTGGAAAACTTTAGTGGGATCATTTGATACAGTTGAAAACAGTGTTGTAAATATTTCAATTTTATCATAAAGGATTATGAAATCACTATCTTAATTTTGCTAATGTTTGCCGATTTTCACTGGTATTTTGGTGGTGTCTTGATTTTGTCAATGTTTGCTATCTTTGCCAATATTTTCTGGATTTTTACACATTTTTGGTTTTCCGGGCCCTTGCCAATTTTATCCTGATCTTCTATGGGCAGGTGGGCGACAGAATACGTGTTATAGTGGATGCCAATGCATTGGGAGGCATGGAACCAGGCTTTGAAAGCTCAGTTAGTTTGCTTACTAATCAACACCCAACAGATCTGAAACTACTTGTGATTTCTCCCACTCAGAACACTTAGACAGATGGTCTGTGCGATAAGCAAAGTGGGAAGAATTATAGCTTGATGGACCACTACTACAGGAATGGAACTTTCACAAAGAACAACTTTTCAAGGCTTCAATTATCTTACAAGATGAATAAGATATTCTAAAACGGGTCACCCACCCTCAGACAGGTCATTCAACTATCCATTTAAGTTACAAAGAATCATTTCTAAAACACGAGGTCTAGATGTAAAAATGGGCATGGAAGATGCTACGGAAGACCCAAAGTCCAGCGTAAAACTTACTCCTATATGTGCCTTACACCTAAATGTGGCTTGCCTTGGAGAATAAAATATTGTCATGTGATAATCTGCAAAGAAGGGGATGAGAGGGTTCCAGAAAATGTTTCCCCTGCAATGAAAACTCAAAATTTGTCTCACACATCTTTGTGCACTGCCATGTCTCCAATGAGCTGCGGTAGTATGTCAAGTGCATGAAAGTGGGCATATGTGATTGGAAAGGGGAGAGCCTGGAAAATGCATTAAAGTTATTGTTTAAGAAACAGAAAGATGAGTAGCACGTCCCATTTCCTTTTTTTTGTAGACATAGCAACCATGCCTGTGCCAAAATGAAGCCATATTCGAGGCTATAATTAGATGTGCACTGCCATTTCTCCAATGAGCTGCGGTAGTATGTCAAGTGCATGAAAGTGGGCATATGTGATTGGAAAGGGGAGAGCCTGGAAAATATATTAAAGGTATGGTTTAAGAAACAGAAAGATGAATAGCACGTCCAATTTCCTTTTTTGTATACATAGCAAGCATGCCTGTGCCAAAATGAAGCCATATTCGAGGGTATAATTAGACAGCTAGCACAGGATTTCTACAGGCTAAAACAGTCCACCACGGGCTTCAAAGGGTCACTGATCATCAACCAACATATGGATACTGTTATGACACCTCAGAAGGAAACACTGAAAGAAGAGGTGTGGGTGGTGTCTTTATCCTGCCAACAAACAAGAGGATCACCTTCCAGTTCAGGCTTGGTCATTGCACAAATAATTTCACTGAAACCAAAGCAGCCGCTATACTAACATTCATCGCATAGGAGAAAGGTATGGAAGAACTGACAGTATGTCGTGATTCCAAACTTGTATATAGCTGGCTGTCTGGCACATTGCAGTGTAACAAAGCAGTGCATTGCTCCCAAGCTTTCAGATTCGAAATCTTTAGTCATCTTTATAGAAAGCGAAATGAGGAGGCCGATCAGGCAACCCAGTGATCCTGCAAGCCAGAGGATGGATTACTGTACACTGTCACGGTTTCTGGAAATAGGTTTTAACATCATCTTGCGAGTCAATTCAAAGTCTCCCGAAGCCTCGCAGCACAGTGTCGTGTTGAAGAATGTGAAACAGAGGTATTTTGAGTAATTTTTATCCTATCCACGCCTAATTGCCGGGGACCGCGTATTCTACAATGCGAGTAATCTCTTCACACACAGAGCACCGTATCTTCTTCGCCACCGTCAGCAGCTGCTCCGGCGTCCAACAACCGGAGCAATTCACCAGCATCCGCATCGCCATGAATATTTAGCACACAGTGAATTTTGATCTGATCATTGGCATCAAACCCCGAGAGGAAACGGTGGCTCTAAGATGGGTAAAGTAACGGGGGTTTTGTTGTGTTTTGTTTTTTGGCTCTAATATTTAGCTGTCTGAGCAGTGTGAACATAGCAGTGTGGTCAGCAGCGAGTAGCGAGCAGAGTGAGCAGTGTGACAGCATGAAGCTTTTATGCAGCAAAAGCAGTGAGCAAGGAGCAACGATAAAGCAGTAGCAGTGTATTTTGATTTTATAGACCTACATATTTCTGGACGACAAATGCATTCAAACACGATAAAAGAATAAAAAATTTCAGAACATGTGGATACAAATGATTTAGGAGAAGTGAAAATTGTTTCATTCGTCAAAAGTTAAAACGAATAAAAAATTTTAGAACATGTGGACACAAAGCGAATAATTTTTTTTAGAACATGTGGACACAAATGATTTAGGACAAGTGAAAACTGTCTCATTCGCCAAAGCTGGGAAGTGGGTTTGGGTCAATGCCAAACAATATCAGGGCATTTTAAAACAAAGAATAGGCCGTTTAAAATGGGAGCAAACAAGGGAGAAATGGTCTAAAAAGAAAAGTACTCGAGCCCTTTGCAAGAAGCACTCAAACAAGTCTCCTCTACAAGTACATGGCAACAAGAAGTCCAGAGGAAAAGTCATTAATGATTCTGTCTTATTCAGTCCCACATCCACACTTCTCACCCAGTCATTTGATCTTTATGTGAAAGGATTGCTAAATGCAAAACAAAGGTCGAAGGTTTTAGAAACTAAAGGGCAAAAAAGAGATCATAAAATTCATATAATAAGAGTTGAAAACAAGGCTTTAACAAAAAGCAATAAAGTTTTAAAAGAACAAGTGGCATTGCTACAAGAAGCTCTCCTGATAGGGAAGACAGAATGGCAACGCATGAAGGCGGATATGCAAAACATAAAGAAATATGTAGTGGAAATTACAGAGGTGGTGAATGTGAAATCATTCCAGGATAAAGGGAAAATGATTGCCCAAATAAACAACCATGAAGAGAACGCAAGAGAAGAAACGAAAGCAGATTCCACCAAAGTTTCCAAAACTTGGGCTCAAGTTATTAGCAATTATGGCAACGCATGAAGGCGGATATGGAAAACATAAAGAAATATGTAGTGGAAATTACAGAGGTGGTGAATATGAAATCATTTCAGGATAAAGGGAAAATGATTGCCCAAATAAACAACCATAAAGAGAATGCAAGAGAAGAAACAAAAGTAGATTCCACCAAAGTTTCCAAAACTTGGGCTCAAGTTATTAGCAATTCCGCTAATAAGGAAGGAGAAACAAATATTCAGATTGACAACACGCAAGATAGTGAAGGCGAGGAAAAACAAAATAGGGCAGCAAACATAATTATTAAAGGGGTGAAGGACTATGGGAAAAATGAATGTACTCTTGACCTTGGAATAGACTTCTTGAAATACAAGTTGTTATGGCAAGGACAAATATGGCAAGCATGAAGGGTGGGTAAGTTTAACGAAGAGAGAGTGAGGCTCATAAAAGTCATTATGCCTGGCTTGCATGATAGATATATCATTCTAAGCAAGAAACATCTCTTGAGGGGTTCTTGTTTTTTCCTAGAAGAAGATTTAACTGTAAAACAACAGGAGGAAAGAAGGGAGGAAATTTTAAAGGTTAGGGCAGCAAGAGATGAAGGCAAGAGAGCATGGCTTTATAAAGGCAAAGTTGTGATAGCGCGATTTGGACCTCCTTCCAAAACAAAGCAGCAAGATGGTAATAAAAAAGAGGCAACAAACTCTTCAACAAGAAATCAGAAAGCAAGGTCAGTATGGGAAAGCAAGGGCAAAGACTCAAATGTGAGTCTTACATGTTAAAATAAATGGCAATCAAGTCATAACCAAGTTTCCTTAAGATTAGCTTGTTGGAACTGCAAAGGTTACCCATGGAGACGAGGACCTGGGTTAGAGCCTATTGCGGAAGATAGAGACATAATTTGCTTCCTAGAAACACATGAGCATGAAAGGTGCAAAACACCTTTGTTTGAAGGACACTGGAGGATGGCAGTGTGGAACAAGGTAGCAGGGAATGGCAAAGGGCACGGGGTATCATGGTTTTAATAAGGGAGAAAGAAGGTTGTCTCATTCAGTTAGAAAAAGAAGACTCAAATAAGTAATTCATTTGATTTAAAATATCAGAAATGGTAACCACATCATAATTGTAGCGTGCTATTTTGCACCGCGGGTTTCAAAAATCTACAAACGTAGAGGGCTTTACCACAAATATTCATTTGCAACCTTAAAAGCAGATATTGCAACACATTCATAGCTAGGTGAAGTCCTTATAGTGGGTGATTTCAATGCTAGGGTTGCAAGTGAACAAGCTAGCGTTCTTTGTTGTAAAGATGATTGTGACCCTATTTGGCTTACTAAAGAAAGTAATCAGTGGGAAAGAATTTAAGAGGACAAGGGTTGCAATCTCTTTGGTGAACAATTGCTTACTCTATGTGGGGCCTTTGATTTAGTAATTTGTAATGGCATGACTAAATGGGCAAAGTCCGGTAATTTCACTTGCAATACTTACAATGGAGCCAGTGTGGTAGATTGTGTAATTTGCTCGCATGGTTTGTCTGAGCAAATGGAGGAAGTTTTGATTGGAGATCAACTATGGGACTTGAAATCAGATCACAAGCCAATTTATTTATGTTTCTCTTGGATTGGAAAGAAATAGTTAGAGTCAAAAACTCAGCATGTCCAACAAAATCTCCCACATGGCATAATTCTTTTGACCCAGAAAATTGTAATACCTTCAAAATGACGCTAGAGAGGCTCTTCGAGAAGGAGAAAATTACAATTCGCAGCTTTCATAGTCATGAATTAACACATTTAATTCAATGCGCACTTGCAACGTGCACAAGAACAAAAATTAAGAAGTCTTAAACAAATTGCTTTCTGGTTAATGCTTGGTTTGATGGGGAATGCAAAAAGGCATGGAGAATGTGAAAAGAGTCAAACAAAGATAACATAAAGCTCAAAGCTTACAAGAAGTTATTAAGCAAGAAAAAGGCTAATTTCATGGTTTCAAGGAGGGAAGAACAAATCTTCCTTGGAATAAATAATCCCAAATTATTTTGGAAGGAGTTCCAACCGAAAAAGATACAAATTGGAAATAATATTACAGCTTCTAAATTATTTGACTATACAAGACAACTCCATGAGCAGGTTCCCAAGGTTGACCCTACCCCCTTGGTCAACACTGATATTGAATTCTTCACGATACAAGAGGTAGAGATTGGTATCAAGAAGTGGGTGTTGGAAAAGCAAAAGACTTAGCTGAACTCCAAGCAGTATCTAAAGTGGGGCTCACAGATTCTTGCACCTCACATTACAAAAATCTTCAACAACATCATACAACAAGGGCTCCCCACAGATTGGACAACTAATCTGGCAATTCCTCTTTTCGAGAGCAGTGATGTCAATAATCCCTCCAATTATAGGACCATCATGATAAACCCTTTGTTTGCAAAGTTATTTGGAAGCATGCTAGAAAACAAAATTAGCAAGTAGGAAGAAGAAAGAGACAAGCGTGCTAAAGGGCAAGCAGGTTTTAGACCTAAACATTCCACAGTTGACCATTGTATAACTTTAAGGCACACCATTGAAAAAATTTGGGAGAAAAAGGAAGAAGCCTTTTGTTGCTTTGTTGATTTCAGAAAAGCATTTGACTCGATTTCTAGGAATAAAATTTGGCATAGAATGGAAGAACTTGGAGTTCCTAAACATTTGAAAGCAGTTGTGCATAAGTTGTATGAAGAGGTGAAAGTCAAAATTAAAACTTCAATAGGCATTTCTAAAAGTTTTAGAAGCGATATCGGGGTCAAGCAAGGTTGTCCATTGTCTCCTACCCTTTTTGGTTTATATATCGACAAGCTTGAGGAGTAGTTAAATTCGCAAGGGGTGATGGTATCTATTTGGGCAAGTTTGTTATAAGGCTTCTTTTGTATGCAGATGACCTTATTCTGATTGCTAAATCGGCTCTTGGTTTGCAAGAGCACTTACTATCCCTTGAGCATTTTTGTAGAAGTGTGGGAATGCAACTCAATATTAGCAAAACAAAAGTAGTGATTTTCTCTAAGAAAAGAAAACATAACCAGCATAAGTTCTACTTTGAAGGCAACATTCTAGAAGAAGTTGCGGATTACAAATACCTCGAAATTGAGTTCAACAAAAATCTAAGTTGGAATGGTTATAGAAAGAAAAGAATATTGGGGGGTTGGAAAGCATTTTATGTTTTTCAAAATAGGTGTAGAGAAAGAAAGTTATGGGAATGGAAAACCACTCAAGCTCTTTTTGGACTTATAGTGATTCTGTTGATTCACTATGGTTGTAAACTATCAGTTATCAGTACATCTGACACGCAGTGGAGACAAATTGAGAAAATTCAAACGTATTTGATTCAAACAAATTTAAGATTAAAAGTGCAGTCCCTTATGCTATCTTGTTAAGTGAAACAGGAACTGCTCCTACTGAAGCAATTGCTATGGTGCGAGTCATAAAGTATTTAAAAAAAAATTGAGCAAATGGAAGAGGGTAGATTGCCTAAGGTTAACTTTGATGATAGATTGTGCAGGGGCAAAAAAACTTGGATGCAACAAAATAAAAAATGGTTTAGTACATGGGTATTTGCTTGATCTCGCATGTCTCATAAACAACAAAAAGATAAAAGTTTTTGTTATGGAAAAGTTCCACAAGCGTACTTGGGATAAGGAGTTAGGAGGAAAGAAAAATTACCATATTGAAAGTGTTTAATCCCACTCATAGTCATCAACCAAAAACATATTAAGAGGCTAATATATCTTGGAGAGGCAAAATTCTTATTGCTCAATGAAGGACTAATTCTCATCAACTTCGTTGTGAAACAACCCAAAAGAAGTGTGGCAGGAAAGAGTATGCATTTTTTGTTCTTTTGGAAAAGTGGAAACAGAAAAACATTTGATTTTAGAATGTGAGGCCTTCAAAGATAACAAAGAAAATTATGCAGATATGCTGGCAGCTAGTTCCTGGGATAATCTATTTAGCGAGGGGTTTGTCGAGAAACTGGGAACATTTATTTTGAAGCTTCACAGAAAAAATGTCAAATACATCAAGCAGATGAAGAAGCAAATTGTCCCATAGACTATCTTTAGCCTGGTGGATGTTAAAATAATTTATTTCTTTCTTTCTTTCGTTCTACTTTCAGGACCAAAGTCTGGATATGAAAGGATCTTTCATTGGCTTTTATTCTGATTATAGATTTATACCTGTCTGTTCTATTCAACAGATAACTGTGGGCCAGTGCTTTGGACATTCAGTGAGTTACTGTATCATGGTGTATTATAATTTTTTTTAAATTTTTAAATTTAAATTTAAATAATAATAGCTATTTAAATTTTTTTAAATTATTTTAGCTTACATGACCAAAATTTCAACTTTTTAACTGAAGACGTTACATATCAAACTGAACTACAGAATTAAGCTCACATCAAACTGAACTACAGAATTAAGCTCAATAAATGCAGATAACACTAAAATTATTTTTATTTATTTTCATGTTACTCATTTTATTGTACGTCTCAACATTTTTTAATATTGGCAGATTTTTTTTCAAGGTGTATATAAAAAGGGCGAGGGAATTAACAGCAGTTAAATACGAGTGCTAGTGCATACACTGAAACAAAGCGCATTCTATATTTTCGCCATGAACTCTGAAGTTTTCATACCGAGGGTGGGAGGACAAAATTAAAGCAAATATATGTATAACAGCGGTAAAAAGAATAGAAGCGTGGTTTTGGAAGTGTGCGCAATTCAAAAAATTGACCGTCTATATATTTAGTGCATGAACTGCGAAACAGAAAAATATTTAGTGCATGGACAGAAATAAAGTGCATTCCAAATTTTAGAACACTCCAGGTTGGAAGTCACAAATTTAAAGCATTCAAGAAAACATGACTAGAGGAAAATAAGTCAAAGATATGGGAACTGGAACATACCAGGCACCACCTCTGGTACTTCGTCTACTGCGTTGCTGTGATGAAACTGGCCCTCATACAACACATACTGCATTTGCTTTGGCGCATACTCACTGCCATTGGGCAAATTAATATAAAACCCAATAACATCACCCTCCACGTAAGGTCCATCCCCATAGGGCTCTCTGATAGCCTTATGAACTTTAGTGCCATCAACATCTCTGTAGGCATAGCTATTCCCATCATAACCCACAGGAGCGTCAACATCTCCTTTCTCTGTAGACCATCCCAATCTGGTATGCCCAGTTTGACCGAGGTAAATAACCTTGATCTCAAAATACCATGCCCCCTCCACCACACCCCTAGTAGCCCTCACCGTTCTGTATCCTTTAGTACTCCCTGCGATCAGTCTATCTTTACTCAGCTCAATATTTTCTGCCTTGTGGATCTTTGAGAGACAAATCCTCATGTTTGGGTTGTCATCCTCATCCTCATCATCAAGCAGCCTGGTGGCCGGAGTTATGAGAGTAGTATCTTTTGTTGCGGGATTGACATTAACCATGTTCTTCTTACCCGACTTCCTGGATGCATTAGTGTTTCTCCTTCTGGGCTTTTTAATAACAGTATCCCTACAAAATGCCCCCCCATTGGAGCCAGTAATTTCCTCCTGTGCCACCCCCGCTCTGCCTGATGTTCTAAACTTGGTGGCCACAGTATCCTCTGAGGCGTTATCCTTATACCCACTTTCGTTGCTCTGATCCTCTTCTCCTTTCATGCCTTCCGGTTCACTTGGGCCATGGTATTCGAATTCTTCCTCTCGTCCAACACCGACACCGACTTGGCAATTGATCTTGTCTCCACCAACACTGACTTGGCAAGATGACCCGTACTGTTTCTGCTGTTCTGCAGAATCATCCAACCCCTCATCATACTCCTCTTCCTCGTAGTCCGAGATCTCAATTACATTCCATGGACTTCCGCCATAGTTGTGATAGGATGGACGATGAGGATCCATTGAGCTGTGAGCTATATAGTATGCAATCACGTAGCAATCCAACAGAGTTTATATTTCTTTTGCCTTTCCCTTTCCCTCAATGAGTTTGCCTTCAATATTCTATTGTTATATTAGTTTTCTCTGATATTTAAAAGAACGTGGTGCTTTTATCGCGGCAAAATTAATTTGGGGGGCGGGAATGTGCGAGAAAATGGCATTGCAGACCTACTTGACCAAGGCTGGCAGAGATTTGAAAACAAATATGTTATCCGACTTGGCCGGTAAAAAGGCATGTGAAGGGAATTTCGGGCACATTGTGGTTGTAGTACAAGTTTACGCAACTAAATTATTTTCATTGCGTTCACTTATGAAGATGAACTAATTGGCTACCTTTCAAATTCAAAGGTAAACTAATTGGGTTTTTTAAATGAGCAGAGATAATTTAGTAAGTGTTAAAGATAATTGGGTTACCATGAACAAATAATTGTAACTTGAAAAAAGTGTAAGTGATAAAAATTGAGAGGAGAGCTGAGGACAAGGCGCATGGTTCTTTCTCTCAATAATTTTTTATTCATTTTCTATCTATCTGATTTGTTCTGATGATGCACTGATGATGGACCCCATTATTTAGTAAGTGTTAAAGATAATTGGGTTACCATGAACAAATAATTGTAACTTGAAAAAAGTGTAAGTGATAAAAATTGAGAGGAGAGCTGAGGACAAGGCGCATGGTTCTTTCTCTCAATAATTTTTTATTCATTTTCTATCTATCTGATTTGTTCTGATGATGCATTGATGATGGACCCCATTTGGGGTTTGAAACATCGGCAGAATGAACTAGAAACTGTGGATAATCCGGAATATAATTGATAATTATATAATATATATAAATTGGGTTGTTTTTTTGGAAATGGTGTTAAGTGATAAATGTAAATTCAAGATGTATAAAAATAAAAATATTTAAATTTTATTAGTTTAAAATTAAAATAATTATTTTTGAAAATGGTGTAAAAAATGATGGAGTATACGAGAAAATTGTTTTCATTTGGTAAGAATATTCTATAGAGGCTGATGAATAGTGGAAATGGATTCAACACCATCAGAAACCGGAAATGGATTCAACACCATCAAAAACCTTCTAGGGAACCCAAAATCTTGAAGTTTGACCACTTAACCTTGCCAGAATTTCCATGATTTTCAGGGCAAGGGCAAAAAAGCATTGTTGTTAGACTACGGCTAAAAGTTACACTTATTTTGGTAGGAGTAAAAATTTGTCTCCTCACTAAGTAAAGAGAGATGATGTGGTTTTTTTTAATAATATTATGTGTTAATCAATCTTAGTGGATACCATTCATAAATATGTTATATTGGGTTTTACCATTTTGTTTAAAAAACAACAATAATAATAATAATAATAAATTTAACAAGTCATTGTGAAATGATTATAAATATTTTAATTTTGTTAGTTTAAAATTAAAATCTTTTATTGAGCCAAGAGTGCTCTCCAATCCAATATGGTAGAGATATTTTCACTTAATGTCTTGTATAACATTTTGTCTAAGTCAAATTACAAAAAAAAAATTAAAAATTAAAAAATTAAACAAAAAGACGTAATGTAAACATTTTACTTTTTCAGATTAAATAAATAAAAATAACTCTATTAAAAAAAAAAACCACACATAGTCTTAAGAACTTATGGTATTCAGGTGGAATATAGCCCATTTAAAGGGGTTTTCACTCTTAAAAAAGGTTTGCATCTCAGGAGATTTGATCCCTCTTTAGTAGATCGCACTGAAGATGGACCTAGGTTGGTGTAATGTAATGTCCTTAAAACATTTAACTCGGTCAAAATAAAATAAAAATAGCCCTATGTTAAAATAAAAATTCTACCTTGTCATTTTTATTAATTTGTATTGGGTAGTTAAGGTAAACTTGATTTGGTGAGTTACTAGTGGTTTGGGTTTATGAGAACCCATGGTATTGATCCATGGTAATCACTTGGAATATATCATATTTAAAGTTCCGGTTTATGAGAATCCATGGTATTGATCCATGTTAATCACTTGGAATATATCATATTTAAAGGGCTGAATGAAACTAGCCTAGATATTATCATTTTTATTAATTGATGTTTGTTAGTTAAGGTAAACTTGATTTTGTCCAGTCACTAGTGGTGTTTTCAAGGTTCGGGTTTATGAAAACCCATGGTATTGATCCATGGTAATCACGTGGAATATATCATATTTAAAGTGAGAAATTAAACCAGTCTAGATCCATCTTAACTTCGAATCTTCAAAGGGCGAAGAGGAACCAATTCTCTTTCTCAATAAATTTGATCCTCTTAATTATATAAATTATACAAAAAAACATGATTTCTTTTATTTAGAATTATTTCAATTAAACTATTTTACTTAGGCATTGTGTCTAAAGGCAACATGACTAAAGCATTATGCATAAGGGAGTGGGGCAACGAGTTTCGCAAATTTCTAATAGATGATTGCTTGGGGGGGACTCTTCAAAATGGAACTGGATGAAGATAGTTTGTGTGGACAGTTTGTGTGCCAATGGATTTTTATGTACCATAGAAGACATTTGATCCTTTGTGATTCATGTCGATCCCGGAGCACAAGATATCACATTTACTGGTTTTTATATGAGGGAAAAGGAGAGGGTGGAGGAAGGTTCTAAAGTCACGTAGAGCTTCAACTATGGTGGTAGGGAACAATGTTGGGGTAGTTGAGGTCCTGACTCTCTTATAGCATGGTTTGATTCAGAGGTTTGTAGCAAAAGTATTCAATTTGGCATCTTTCAGGAGATGGATGGAGAATTATTGGGTTCTTGTTTTAGGTTATTCACCAGTTTTCTATATTCTCACTCAGGGAGGATTCTACGTGGTATTACGTTCGGAGGAAGAGTTATTAAATATCCTTAATCAAGACTAGATATGGGAGAAGTTTGGCCCTATTATGCAAAGGTGGCGCCTAGAATGTGATTTGCTTCGTGAACCATTGTCGACACATTGAGTTTGGGTTATCTTGCCCCGATTTCCCATGATGTTTTGGTCAACGAACGTGCTAGAAGCCATCAAGAATAGGTTGAGTCTTTTTGTTGGTCTTGAGGAAGACTCTCTTACTAATACTGATTGACATTGCAAGTGTATAAATATAGAGGTTGACCTCTGGGAAGGGTCAGTGGAGGATCTCAATCTTATGTGTCAAGGTCGAGAATGGAGGAAAATCATAGACTATTGTCCAATTCCTTTCCAATATTATGCATGCAAGTGGGTTGGTTGTTTGATTGAAAGTGCAACTATAATTCTCGGGGTCTCAAAGCCACAAAAAATATTTGCGTATGGAAATCTCTAGCTCTAGTGGTCATAGGTGATCTGAAAATGGGGCACTTAGGCTTCTTGTCTAACTTACAAGAACCTCTCCCACTTCCAAATCTTTAAATATTCCCCAAGTCTTATTGATTAACCAATGCAAAATTAAAAAGTATGGGTGTATGCTGGTGTTGTTTATTAAAATTGTTTATGTGATGTAAATTAATGTGCTTTAAAATCTGTTGTTATGTTAATATGTACATACATACAATAATAACTAATGCAACAATAAACAAAAGACACAGAACAACGATTTAATATGGAGTTCACCCAAAACTCTTGGGCTACGTTTCCTTGAGCTCTAATCAACTTGACTAGGCTCTCTTGGATTATGGTATAAGTCCTTGTTACAAGCTTTTGGCTCAAATCCTATTGTTTTACACATAAATAGTGGGTTTAGACACCATGTCATTCCCTGGCTCTTGAAGCTCTGGCTCTTGGTTCTGGCTCTTGGCTCTGACTCTCGCTCTTTGGCTCTGGTTTCTTTGGCCCTCTATTAGTTTACAACTCTCTTGGCTTTTCACTTGACTTCCAAGTGACTCCTTTGGCTATTCTTTTTCCTTCTGCGCTGCCTCTTTCTGCTCTTTTTCACCTTAGCTTCCTGCTTTGGCTTTACTTTTAGCAACAACCCCCAACAACCTTCAACAACCCTTGTCTCTGTAGTTCTGTGGCTTTTTAAGCCAAATCGGCACTATCAGTTCATTTTCCCTCTCGGGCTCTCTGGTTTCCTGCTTCGGTCCGCTCAAATCCCCTCTTTGAGCGTTAAATAATCATTGCTAACGCCTTTAAGGGAGGTGGCCACCTGTTCTACAACGGAAGAGTGCATCGACACTTGAAATCCCCCAGAAATAGTCATTCCCTGTTTACACAAAGAAATGCTGTAAAACACGAGAAAAATCGCCAAATCTCTGTTTATCAGACTTCAAAAGTCCTTAATTCCGCTTTATAACACTATCGGGCCCATATGAAATCGCTTATCGCAAGTCACAATGCCCATTCTGTGGCTTCCCTTTGTATTTAGAAAATACGTTAAAAACATTGAAAATATCGCAAAAATGACTTTATGTGGACTTGATATACATTTGCATTTAGGAACCCCTTCAGGTTTCGCATCGGCACATTCCTTCGCTTTTCGTTTATTAAATGAAATATGCGAAAATACATAGAAAATGCCTTTGGAAGGATTTCAAAATTTATGGCATATCATTTATAACTCTATCGGGTCTAGCTATTGCATCATATATATATATATATATATGGTCGTTCCTCTGTGTAGCTCCTATGCGATATTGCAATGCGACTTGTCACAATCGCATTTCGCATAACCCCGGGCCATTTGGTAAGCGCTCGATTGTAATTATCGATCGCAATAATAATATAACATGTTCCGGTATCCTCTGCCTACTACCACTGATTGCGATTTGCGGATCGGATCTAGACCATTGATCGATTAGATCCAACCGCTCCTGTTCATTGTTGGTTTAAGCTTCCGATAGGCCTTTTTTTGGTCATTTCTTTGTGTTTTTGCATTCCGATAGTGTAGTTCGATATTTCTAAAACTTCTCCTTTTGTGATGGTTTTGATCTTTTAGGAGATTTTGAAGACTTAGAGGGCTTTTAGGACCCAGTTTTAGGGATTTTTCCTTTCTTTCCAAAGGAAAAAGGGTAGCTTCATTTTGTGATAACTTCTACATCCTAAGTCAGTTTTTGTTCATTCAAGTTGCAGGAGATTCAGAATGAGATGATCTTTGCAATAGGGCTAGTTCTAGAAACTCCCTTAGGCTTTCATTTTTCTCAGTGAGGAACACTTAGACTTAGGAGTCTATCCAAAATCCATTTTGGATCACGCCTTCCAACTAAAATAAATTTTGGTCTCCAAAATATTGATATACTCATCTAAATAGTAAATGAGAGTGATTCACCCTCTTCTTTTAGCCTCCGTACACTTGCCTTTGCAAAGTGCCTCTGAACCAAAGTTTCTGACCACTTCCCTTCTTGGATGGGCTGGTCTTCCCGGGAAGAACTGTCTTCCTCCTTGCCTTCCTGCAGAACTCTTGCTGAAATGGTTATGGAAGGTAGTTTGAGATTCTCTGCCTTGATCATTGATCCAAGGTGGCTCAACAAATGTGAAGTATATTTGCTCCACAAAACTTTCATTTGTACCTGTTTGACAAGTTGTCAACAACAATTGTTAACAACAACAGAATACAGACAACCACTGGATGGCATAAACTCCTGCTTCACAAAAGAAACAGATTTACACATCTTGTGAACACCTCCCTGTCTTATATTTGCATACAAATGATGGACTAGATAACAAGCCCACAAAACATGCCTTTAAAAACAAATGACCCTTCAAGTCAAGCATGTAGAAAAAGACCATTAGGACTCTTTTTCAAAAGTTGAAACACTTCATCATTATCTCCATTTGGAGTCAATCATGGCATCACATGCATGTCAAAGCATCGCATCGGCACATTCCTTCACTTTTCGTTTATTAAACGAAATATGCGAAAATACATAGAAAATGCTTTTGGGCGGATTTCAAAATTTATGGCATATCGTTTATAACTCTATCGGGTCCGGCTGTCGCACATATATATATATATATATAATATATATATAATATATATATATATATATAATATATATATATATATATATATATATATATATATATGGCCACTCCTCTGTGTAGCTCCAATGCGATATTGCGATGCGACTTGTTGCAATCGCATCTCGCATAAGCCCCGGGTCATTTGGTAAGCGCTCCGATGTAATCGCCGATTGCAATATCGTGATCGCAATAATCATATAACAAGTTCCGATATCCTCCGCCTGCCACCGCCGATTGCGATTTTCCGATCGAATCTGGACCGTTGATCGGCCAGATCCAACAACTTCTGTTCATTGTTGGTTTAAGCCTCCGTTAGGCCTGTTTTTGGTCATTTCTTTGTGTTTTTGCCTTCCGATAGTGTAGTTCAAGATTTCTAAAACTTCTCCTTTTGCGATGGTTTTGATCTTTTAGGATATTTTGAAGACTTATAGGGCTTTTAGGACCCATTTTTAGGGGATTTTTCCTTTCTTTCCAAAGGAAAAAGGGCAGCTTCATTTTGTGATAATTTCTACATCCTAAGTCAGTTTTTTCCCATTCAAGTTGTAGGAGATTGAGAATGAGACAATCTCGGCAATGGGGCTAGTTCCAAGGACTCCCTTGGGCTTTCATTTTCCTTAGTGAGGAACACTTAGACGTAGGAGTCTATCCAAAATCCATTTTGGATCAATAGGTTTCTCATGAATAGTAGAGTTTGGTCTTGAATCCATCAAACAAAGTGGATGCAAGCAGCTCTCCATTAGCAACGTCAAATAATGATATGAATATTGGAATCCTGTCACGCTCTAAGATTCCTAATTTTTTCCACCTAACCCTATTTCATCATATGTTTTACAAGCCAACAAAAAGAGCTTCATATACATAATTTGGGTTGTTATTGTTGTATTCATAAGGATATGGATATGGAATTTCATATCTTTAAAAAAAGGTTGGTAGATTAATATTTTATGATTAAATGTTGCATTTGATGTTATCTTATGGTCTTTTCATCTTTTATAAGCCTTTAATCTATTATGAAGTGCATTTACTAAAATAGGAGACATGTATTCTGGTCACGGGATTACTGCACTAGGATTTGGAGCATGGACAGTTGAACAAAGAGTTAGCTGACAGTGAAGTGAGTTGTCAAGAGATTTGCATGGATACTGAGAGACAAAGTGCACTCATCTCTCTTGGCCTTCAACAACGAAATCTCAAATTACAACCTCTTTTCCAAACGAACCTAGCTCGATTTGGAAATGAATCTCAGTGATCGTAACAGTTGTTCTAAGATCTATTATTAGGAGGATTGTTAGACTAGTTTTCTATTTTTTTCTCTCTTGTAAAGGCTTGACTACAACCATGATAATAATTGAAAATGTATATATATATATTAGGCTATGGGATATAATAGGTTAGCGATATTGTTATCTGGTATATTATTAAATTCAATCACTTTGTATCGCCCAGATCTATTTGGAGCCAACTCACTGAACTCGTAATGTATTAAGACTAAGGTTTTATTAATACAAGGAGCATCAATGTCAAGTTCCTTTTCTATTTTGATTCGATCTTGTTACTTATTTGTGTAACTCTGTAGTTTAGCTTCTCTTCCACAAGGGCATGAGTTGGTTGGTCAGGGCCCGACCAATCTTGCTCGTTGACCCTTCGATAGTTAGCACTATGTGGTTTTCCTTTTATTTTAATATGATATTGTGGTGTGCAAGCATATAGATCTTGTGGGGTATCTTTTGGAAGACTATTATGGTATCTGTGTGTCACTTAAAAAAAAAAAAAAAACAAACAAACAAAACAAAACAAAAAACAAAACAAAACAAAACAAAACAAAAACAAAAACAAAACAAAACATTTTTTTTCCTCAATTTATTAAGAGTGCGTGGTTTGAAGTATAGTTAACCCATATTTGGTAAAAATACTATGTTTTCTAAATAATTCTCCAGCAATACAAACATTTGAATTCCATTGCACAATTTTTTTATTTTTATTTTTTTTTCTTCTTCTAACTCTTGATTTATACTTTAAAGATCTGGTTATATCCTCTCTCTTTTTAGAACGTTGAGGCTTGGAGATCTATACAAACTAGGGTTTGATTTTGGATCTAAAGAACTTTGATACCTGAACCTATGTTTTATTTATATACCCATATGTATTTTGCGTTATGAGAAGCGAACTTTGAAGCGACTCTTATATGTTTTGAATGCTCTAATAAATTGAAGTAAATTGGTGTCCTTCGGGTTTTGATTAAAAGCTTGAACGATTGGATATGAGTATTTGGGTAGGGTTACTCTCTTAAAAAAAAAAAAATTGTCCTGAATGTTTAACAAAGGGTAACTCGATCTAATCTTGTGCTACAAAGAAATCAACATTGAAGCCATCAAATCTCAGGGTTTTGTGATGATGCGAGATATGTCCAACTTCACTGTGTGTTAGTGCAGGAATAGGTCTCTGGTATCTTCTTTGCTCGAAGGCTTGTTTGATATTGTGTTGCATCATTTCGAAACAAAACGGAGTCGTGATATAGGTGAATGTTTGAATGTCCCCATCACTAAAGATTGAGGAGTGTGATTCCACCTTTTATTTGGTATGATTAGAGGAACATGGCATGTTTTATATTGAGACTTGTTTAATTGATGCATGAGTGAAATTTTGTGTCATGGTATGAGTTGGTGTGTAAAGGTCTTGGTTGAAGAAACAATATTTAGTTCATTATTATTTGTTTTCAAGAACTTGGTTTCCATTTCGATTAAATTGGTTTCTTTCATAGATCTTTGTTTTAAGCATAAGTTATGACTCTTTGATTTGGGTTATTCTTTTGGTTTGTGAAGGTGAAACAGAGTGAGTATCTGCCATGTGTGCTTCCTAAAACGCATCAAGGTTGTTATATTTATGAATACACATTGCGTGAAGGAGAAGTGTGAAAAGATTGGTAAGAACTGAGTGAAAATTCAGACATATAGGAATCATAATGAAGAAAGAGTGAAACTTTAGGTAGTGCAGGAATGCTTTTGTAAGCCTGTATGAATCTTTTCAACCACTTATTTGATTTATTAAGTTAAGGCTTGTGTTCTTTTGGATTTTTCTTGTTCATTTTGCAATCTTAGTTGTTTGACGAACTTGTAAGTGAAGTAAGTGGTATTCAGATTGACTGAGGTGTTTTCAATAAGGTTGCCATTGAAAGTAGTGTATGAATCACAAAATATAATTCTTATTTGTTTTCTTCAGGTCTTAGAATATTGGTGATTTGGTTTGGAGGTAGGATTGGTTTTCTTTCAAGGTTGGTCAAAGTCTCTTGGCAATAATTGTGTTGTGCCTCGAAGTGTATGACCCTTGGTTTGACAAGTAAGTGTTGAGGCTTGTAGGAAACAATATTAACACCCAACATTTTGGCATTGTTGTCAAGGAGGCACTTGGAGAGGTTTTAGTAAATTCTTGTTGAATTTCTTTTCATCAATATAGGTGAGTTCTACATTGTTTTTGCTAGTAGGTGCATGCTCTTGTTGCTAAGTGCTTAAGGAAGGGTAATTTATTTTGGATTGTTGTAGGTACATTTTTTTTGAGATAGTTGCAGAATTGAAATTGGGATTGATTTCTTTTGCTAACAAGTGTTTTTTACAGTTTTGAAATTTTGTGATTTTATTTTTCTTTAAAAAAAAACATGAATGACTAGAAAAGATAGAGGTCCAAAACCCAAGAAGGGTAGAGGAAATATTGATAATTTGGAAAGCTTTTCTTCTCACCGTGGGCCTTCTGTTGTAGGTAAAAACTCCAGGCATATGCAGACCAATGAGACTAGTACTTTACACCTAGACTTTGGTGACAATAGTTCAGGGGTATCACAACCAGTGGCAGGGAAGAAAGTGAATTTTGCAGTTGAAAGGTTAGATTTAAAACACATTCAACCTTCACATTTTACGAGGGATAGTTTACTTGGAGGAAAGAGGATGGAAAATCATGAGAATGTCAATGGTGAAGGAGTTGGTAAAAACCAGCCACAGGAAGAACAATCCACCCTTGGATTTCCAATTGTGCACCCTGATACAATGGTGCAAATGAAGAATATCCCACTATTAGTTCTTCCTCATTTTCATGGCAAGGTACATGAAGACCCTGATGCTTTTCTCTTTGAATTTGACATATTATGTAGGAGTTATGACTATTCATTGGATGTCCAAAAATTGAAGCTTTTCCCTGTTACCCTTAAAGACTCAGCTCTACACTGGTTTATGGGGTTAGGGGGTGTTGCACCTATTTTGTCACAAGTCCAAGGAGGCAGTGGTACAATTTTTTTTTCAAAGTTCAAGATCATCAACCAACCATTTCTTATATCATTATAAACCCAATTTCTGCAGGTTGTAATGTAAATGGTGCTAGTATGACTGTTTAATTATGTAAAAACCTTAGTAAGCCTATGTTTGGTGACAAATTTCATCCTAGGAGGTTTTTTAACCTCACCAATTACCTATATTTCTAAAGGTAATCGAAAAAGTTTTTCCCTCCATATTAAATCACAAAGCTAGGGTGAAATTTGTTGACAAGGTCTTAGGTGAGTCCTAACGTTTAGTTGAGTCTTTTGTAAGAGTTATTTGGGAATAATTCAAGTTATCTAGATAAATTACTTTATTACAAATGACTTGGTCTACTAAATCATATTGTGTTGCAAAGTTGGGTAATTATTTGAGGGTCTATAACGAGCGGGTATTCCCCCTTTGAGGGTTGCAATTGTAATATCTGATGTAAAAAATATTTAATGCATGGTCCTTCATACTTAGACACCATGGGTAAAATATTTGAGGGTGGAAAATTAATTAGTCCCCTCGTGTGTTAATTAATTGATTTTTCTAGCAAAAATTACATAAAATCATAATCTAGAGAATTAATTAATTTAGCATCAAAAATTAAATTTAAGAAATTAATTTCTTCAAGTGGAAAATGACCAAAAAGCTTGTGGATCATGAAGAAGTCAATTTTTGGAGATCTCCCACCAAGGCAAAAATGGATTTTTTAAGAAAAATTAAGCCCTTAGACCTTAATGGTTAAGTCAAAGTCAAAATTTTGAGGGAATTAATCCAAAAAATATATTTTTTTAATTAATAAAAAATGTTTTAATGAGAAATTCAAAATTCCTTAAAAATAAGTATTTTCGATGGCAGAGATTAAAATTTGATCAAACATTTATCGACTATTGAGATTATTTTGATGGGGATCAAGCCACTAGCCATTATTTTCCACTTGGAGGATTTATCTATAAATTAGAAGTCATTTTCTTCTCAAATCACAATGTTAGTAACTTTGATCTGATGTAATTTTGTAACATTGGTGTGAAGTCACTATTATGTTGGGAATGTTTGAAATTCATAATAAAAGACTTTGGGGTTCATTTCATGGTGTCTTTGACTCATTGATTTGTGGTACGTGTTGGGTATGTGCTTTCCTATATCGTGCTTCAATATTACATGAATTGTTATTTCATTTGTAGATGACAAGAACATTTTATTGGTAAGTTTTTTGAGTTTATCTTAGGTGATCTGATTCATTGTATGATCTAACAATTTTCTCTTAAGAAATATATAGAATTTGCAGGTTCTTCGACCCTTGGGGTCCAAATTCACAAACTATGGGCACATACCGACCTTCTTTGGGCTTCAGGAAATTTATATGGTTTTCCTACTTCCCTAAGGTTGTTATTAACATTTATATTTTGAAATCCATCAAGCTAGTGTTATTATCATAAAAATTATTCTTCAAAAAATCTTTCAACCATTATCTATTTGTATATTTGTAAAATAATTTCTTCTAACCCTTGTTTGCAGCTAATTGGGGTTTGAGGTTTATTTTTCAACTTTTCTATATATTGGAGTTTTGGGTACTTGTAATTTCATTTGTGCAGGTGAGATTAAAGAGGATTTGTTGGCTTGGAGCTAGATCTAGGCCCTTGAGGGTAACATCCAGTCTCTAGAGATTTTTGTAGGGCCAACATCAAAGGAAATTGGACAAAACTGCAGATCTAGCCTACCTAGCCTTGTCGTTGCCCTCTTCTTTCTTCCTCCCTTGGTCATGGGCCTGATTTGTCCTCTTCGGGCTAGTCATGACCCATTCTTCCTCTGTAGTGGGAAATTCTGGGCCATGTGGACTTGGTCACAAGCCTAAACGATTCATTACTCCCTCAACTTGCCATATATCCTCTCCAAAACCCTTCAACCTCTTTTCTTAGGCCTATTGTAGGCCTTCCGTTCCCCTCGACACCCTTTCCCTCCCTTGGCCTCCTTCTTTCCTCCTCCTCGACCCTCATTCTCCCCTCCGCTCAGCCTCTATATCCCTTTGTCCTCCTTCACTGCCATTGTATTCCCTTCGTTGCCTCTTGGTAGCCCTGTTATGCCTTGCCATGGCCCTTTGAGGGCTCATACAAGAAGAAGAAATCCTAAATATGTCTTTTTTCGCTCTATCGTAGGCCCAATCAAGGGCTTTCTCCCTTCACAGCAACCCCTTATGGGGCCTCATTTCCCTTAGTTGCAGCCTTTCCTAGGCTCATAGTTAGCCTTCTAGCCCTCTTCCCTTTCCCTCATTTGCCCTCTTTGCCTTTGTGGGTGATTTATCAATTTCTGGACTAAGTATTGGTGTCTTTTGCAGAGATGTTGGGCATAATATTTGGTGTTGTGGGCATTCCAACACTAGAGAAAATTTTGGGCAATTGGGCAAGTTGTTTCTAGGCCTAGAGCCTAAGGGTTTGATTAAACCCTAAGTCCCCTCGACATTACTAAGGGATTGGCCTAAGGTATTGGCTAAGGCTTATATTATATAAGGAAATGGAGATCAAGTGTTAGAGTGTGCATGTGATGAATTATTTATGAATGACTTGATCTGAAATAGGTGTACACTGGGAAGCATGGAGATGGATCAGATTTTTTTTATATCTGAAATACATATTGGATAATTTGTTTAGGGTTTGATAAATTTGTGATGATGATATTATGATGTGTGTCTGTAACAGTTTGTATGCCAAGATTTGGGTTTGACAGATATTGTGTTGTACAATGAAGGTATGACTCAGTGATTACAGATTTGTACGTTGGTTTTCCATTGAGAAGTCACGTACATGTGTGAATTTGCTTCTCAATAGTCATATATACATTCTACGAAAAGTTCAGAATTTGTACGCAAGTGTCAAGTATGAAAAGTCGCACATACATAAAAGTGCGTTATAAGAGTTGCATTCATCTGCTAGGGTTTGTAGTATGAATTGTTAATGATGTCTGATTAGTTCTATTATGTTTGCAGTTGTTTGTCGATGATGTCTCTCTCACGATAATCTGTGTTTGATAGTTATGGTTGGGTTGAATTGTTTGTGAAATGATATGTTGACTAGGGATGATGCTACTGTGTGGTGATCTTGTTATATAACAGCTCACAAAATAGACGAAAAGAGAGGTCAACGACTTCAAAATCAGCCTCTTTGAGGGGGAAACCTACTTTACATTACACAAATGAACAATTATTGGATGATTCAAATGACAAAACCTCCTTTCTATATATAGGAGTCTAAGGGGTCACATTATAATTAGAGCTGACATAACAATAATAATGTAAGGTCACAACAATAAAAATAGTGGGCTTCTATGGGGCACACTAATAACAATATGGGGACAACATGGGTACAAAAATAAAAATAAAGGGCTATTACGACAATAATAATAAGGGGATACACTAGTATTATAGAGACTTAACAGATATGTACCTGATTCAGTGATCTGTGATGGGTTCAGTAATTGATTCAGTATGACAATGATTTAGACTTAGTTGTTTAGTATTTTGAGATTTGTACATAGGTCCTCTCAAGGAGAAGCGTGTACATACACAATTATACTGAAGAACAATAACGTATATATTTTGACATATGGTTGATTAGGGTTTGGAGTAGCAACAGTTGGTTTCTGTGATGGGTAACAATGTTTGGCTTGGTATATTGATAAGTAGTTGTGCATTGATATGATCTATCCTGGTTTAGTTTGATCTAGTTGTATTGATTGATTAAGATTCACTGGTTTCCTTGATGATTTAGTTGTTTTAGTGATTGAGTGATTTGACATAGTGATTGGTTTCAAAATTGTTATTTGATATTAAAATTAAGTGATGGAAGTGGGTCCAGTCTGGAAATATGATTAAAGGTGGCCTACAGGTTTGATGTTGTTGAGTCAGGTGGATCTAGTATGAAACATTATGAAACGTAGTCCATAAAGGTGTTGAGGGTTGGAGCCTTCAATGAGGGAGTCGTAGCTGGTAAATCTGATCAGGGGGTTGGAATTCCCTTTTGGTGGGTACCGATAAACGAGATCACGGGGTTGGAGCTCCCTTTCATTGGGTGTTGGAGAACGAGAGAAGGTTGTAGCATTCTGTAGGTGGGTGCTTGTGTATTGGTATGAGTTTTCTCCGATATAAGATTGTAAGATGTTTTCCATTATAATAAAGAACGAAGACAAAGGCAACGACAATGACAGTTTTCTCCCACATTGGATTCCCACCTTAAAATCTTGGTGTCCTCATGTGCTGCTGTGTTTCTTATGAGTGATGATTTATTTTGTTCTTACTACTCATGGTTATTGTTTAATTAAAGGCTAATGACGTAATGATACACTGGCTAAAGTAGAACAAATGACGAAATATATGACAAGTTAGTTAACTAGATATACATTGTTTTCCTTCATCGTAGTCACGCACATACACTAGTTTACTTGATGACTAAAGCGTACAGAAATATGGATAAGAAATTGAAATATTTAAGTTAGTTTTAAAATGTTGATTCAGCAGGCGCCCCCCCCCCCCCCCCTCTTAGTACTTTTCCCAACAATTGGTATCAAAGCAGGATTTAACTGCTTGGAGTGGATCAAGGATGATGGGTGTCAGGCTAGGAGGTAACTCCTCAAATCAAAATGTGTTATTGATTTAATATGGATCATACATATATACATGGAGAAAGAGATTCTTGGGTTTCATCTCCTGTTACATAGTAATTTGTCACTCTCCTGTCACTCCTTGTTCCTGATCCCGGAGAACCCTAGTAGTGACTACTATGTTATACTTTCACCATGAAACCTATGCTCTTGCATCCTTTGAAGTTTGAAGAAAGTAGTCTTCACTCCCTTTATAACATTTCGAGAGAATCCTTCGTAAAACCCAGTTTTTAAGATCAACACTCTTTCCCAGTGTCTCACCCGTGCCGATGGCAGAGTTTTTACACTATGACCTACACCAATCGGTGCTATTGTTAACCCAATACCCGCGTCAGTCTACTTTTGGAAATTTTTTATAATAGAAAACGGAGTTTCACGTCTAGAAACTTCTAGTGGTGATGTGTTGGATGTTCATTTGGTTGGATAAGGGCCGAGAACTCCATATAAGGTTATTTCCCCATTAAAAGTGGACCTTCCCAAGGAGATAAGACCTTCTTCCCCTAGAGTGGATCTCATTCTTATCCTCCTCTCCTTATATAAACCACTTCCTCTTACCCTTTTTGGTTACACAAGACAATACAACACATAGTGAAAGTGGTGGAGAGATAGAACCAACTGCAAAATTCTGAAATCTTTAGCTTTTGATAGAAGAAGATTAGTCTTAGATGACAAAAGACTAGTCTTTCATAGCTAAAGCGTGAGGAGAGAGAGTTAGAGCTTGGAAGCCATTTCATGTCAATCTAGAGGAGGAAAAGAGTGTTGAAAAGGCGTGTAGAAGGACTTGGATACCACAAAGGAGATCTCCAACGTCAAGGCTTCGGTTGTATTTCTCTTTGAAGTTTATTTTAATACAACTAATGGTTTATTTCCTATATTGGTGTAATATTACATTCGATAGATTAAAATGCATTGACATTTTAATTAGATTGGATTCGATTTTATGCTATCACATTTGTTGTTGTTTCTTGCATGTTTGTTTCAGGTACTTGAACGAAAGGAACGAAAGGAAGTTGGAGTAAAGAAGCAAGATCACCATGAAGTGGATTAGAATTGTAAGAGGTAGGCCCTCTTATTCAATCCTAATGTAAGGAAATTTACATTAGATTGTCTTGTTTTTGGTTTGACCCACTCTCTTGGGCTAGAGGGATTGTCTCTGTCCACAGGGATAATTTTCCTACACCACAGTAGCATACTGAAATATGAATAAGAAATTGAAAGATCTAAGTCAATTTTAAAATATTGATTCACCACCCCCCCCAAGTATCTTTCCCAACAATTGGTATCAAAGCAGGTCACTTTTGTTAAATCTTAACTACTTGGAGTGGATTAAGGATGATGGGTGTCAGGCCAGTAGGTAACTCCTCAAATCAAATTGTGTTATTGTATTAATATGGATCATAGATATATACATGGAGAGAGAGACTCTTGGGTTTCATCTCCCAGTGTCTATTCTTCTTGTAATTCTCCTTATTTTCTATTTACGATATTTACATGGATTTACCTAATCCCAAAGATTAATTGTCAACATTCCCCCCCTTAATCTGAAGGGATGTCGGTGAGTCCAAGCATCATTCTGAATCTTTCAAACTTTTCTCTTCCAAGTGCTTTAGTGAAGATGTCTGCAATCTTCTCATTTGTGGAACAATGGCATAGGTGGATTCTCTTGGCCTCAACATGAAGTCAAATCAGATGGTATTTTGTATTGATGTGCTTCGTTCGATCATGGAACTTTGGGTTCTTGGCCAACTTTATTACAGAAGTTTTGTAAATCATGAGAGGAGTTGAATGCACTTGTTTCTCCTGCAATTCTTCTAGTATTTTCCTGAGCCACGCAATTTCCTTTGTTGCTTCAACTGCTACCACATATTCTGCCTCAATTGTGGAATCTACTGGAACTGATTGTTTGTGTGACCTCTAGGAGACAACTCTCGATCCAAGACTCATAACATAACCTGAAGTAGATACCCTAGTTTCTTTATCTCTGTAACAACCCCGAAATGAAAACAAGTAATTAATTAGATTAATCATGTGATTTATAATCAACATGCAATTTATCAACTAATTAACATTAAATTTCAAAAGATATGAGTAGAGACAACTTACCTGTGGCGATGATGTTTCTCACTTATGATTTCAGGGTTGAACACTAGTTGAATTCTGCTAACTGCAACAAAGTCTTGGGGATGACTCTCTACCCAACCATAGGCTCAATTGCACAAAATTTTGCTACAACTGGCCACCCCCAAGCCCTCAATCAACGTACTACTGCCAGGGAATCATTTGTCTCACAACACTATTCTCCCAAGAGAATGGATGATATCTTCCTCACCATCTATTAAATAGAGAAAACATTGGAAGGGGAACCACATGCACACACTCCATTTGTCAACATGCAACTTCACTGCTTTATTGTTTTATTTCTTTTGTTTTTACTTTTTGATAGCTTTACCGACTTTTACTGCTTTCTTGTTTTATTTCTTTTGTTTTTACTTTTTGGTAGCTTTACTGATTTTTACTATTTTTCTGTTTATTTATATTTATATTTATTTAGTGCTTTAGTATTGTTATTTATTATTTATTTAATATTACTATTTATTATTTATTTTCTTGTAGTTAATATTATATTATATTATTATTATTATTATTATTAAATTATTATTATTATTTATTATTAAGGGACGTTACAATCTCCATCGAAGTCTAAATCAGAGTATCCAATCAAGCTAAAGTTGACCCCCTGTGTATACTTCAGTCCAAAGTCTTGAGTTCCCTTCAAGTATTTTAGAACTCTTTTTGTAGCAAACCAGTGACCCTCACAAGGATTTTTCATAAACCTGGAGAGGATTCCAACAACAAATGAAATGTTTGGTCTCGTAGTAGTCAGGTAGTTGAGACTTCCTACGAGTTGTCTATACTTCGTTGCATCCTCAAATTATTTTCCTTCAGTGGATGTGAGTTTTAAGTTCTATTCCATTGGATTAGTCAAAGGATTGCACTCGTCCATTCCAAACCTATTCAACGGATCTCCAATGTACTTCTTTTGAGAGGAATATAAAATCTAGATGTTGAATTACTTCAATACCAAGATAGTAGTGAACATATCCCAAGTATGTCATTTAAAAATCTTTCCTCAATTCCTTCTTTATGGATGCAATGTAGCTATCATTGTTCCATGTCATCAAAATATCATCTACATACACCACAAGATATACAATTGTTTTTCCAACTTTCTTGACAAACAAATTTGCATCATCAAGATCATAATGTTTGAAGTTGAGTTTCAGAAGATACGCAGTTAACTTCTTATACCAGGCTCGTGGAGCTTGCTTGAGGCCATACAAGTATTTTACAAGCTTGCATATTTTATGTTCATGGCCCTTCACAACAAATCCTTCTAGTTGGGACATAAAAACATTCTCTTTCATATCTCCATTTAAGAAAGTAGTTTTTACATCCATTTGATGGACTTTCCAACCGTTATGTGCTGTCAAGGAAAATAGTGTTTGGATGGTAGCCCATTTTGATGTGGGAGCAAAAGTCTCCTCATAGTTGACCCCTTCCTTCTATGCACAAATTTTTGCCACAAGCCTAGCTTTGTGCTTGTCCAGTGAGCCATCTGCTTTATTCTTGTTCTTGAAGACCCACTTGAAACCTATTGATTGGGTTCTGAATGGAGGATCAACCAGCTTCCAGGTGACATTTTTTATCAAGGCATCATATTCTTTCTGCATCACTTCTTTCCATTCATCATGAGAAGCGACTTCTTTGAAGGAAGTTGGTTCAAAATCTGTAGACAAGTTTAGTTCACAATCATAAGAAACATCCATATCAACAAGTGAATCATAATCATCTACATCACCTCCATTATGTTTGGTTGAGCTTCTTGTTCATGTATTTCCAACCTCATAAGGATGAACACTTTCAAGTGTCTTTGTTAGCCATTTTGGAGGACCTTTCTGAGATGGCCCAGGCTACTCAGTTGACTGAGATGGGGCTGAATCAAGATTTAGTCTCCTAATTCTGTCAATCACATCACTCAAAGTGTCATCAGTGGCTAGAGCTTCATGTGGGGGAGAGAGTGTTTCAGAAGAATATTCCAAAAATTGATCCAGTATAGTAATCCCCCCTTCAAGATGTGGAATCTCATTATCAAATTCTTGAAAAGACTTTGCATGTCTGAATCTATCCAAGTGATCAAGTTGTCACTCAACAACATTGTCAATCTTGGAAGATTCAAGAAATATCACATCTATATATACTATAAACTTCTTATTAACTTCATCATAGAGATGGTATGCTTTGGAGGTATTTGAGTACCCCAAGAAGATACACTTGGGACTCCTTGCATCGAGTTTGTTTCTTTGTTCCTTAGGTATCAATGCATAACATGTGGAACCAAAAACCCTGAGATGCCTCAATGAAGGAATGTGGCCATACCACATTTCATAGGGAGTCTTGTTTTTTATAACATTAGATGGACACCTATTCTTTATATACACAACACATAAAATTGCATCAGCCCAAAACATCAGTTTAAAATTTTTTTAAAACATCATGGAACGTACCATATTTAAGATTTGCTTGTTCATTCTTTCAGCTACTCAATCTGTTGGGGATTATAAGGCACGATTGTTTGATGTTTGATCCCATGCTAGCGAAGATAGTTTTCAAATTCATTTGAAGTGTATTCTTTTCCATTACCAATGCAAATAAAGCCAATATGAGATTGTGCATCATTTTCATTCCATGCATAAAAGTTCTTAAATGTTTAAAAAGCTTCAAATTTGTTCTTCAATAAATAAACCCAACACATTCTAGTGTAGTCATCAATAAATGCCATCATATATTTATTACCATTTTCAGAAGGAACAATCATTGGGCCACATAAATCAGAATGAATGGATTTAAGTTTTCTATGTGCTTTGGAATGAGAATCATGAAAAGATTGTTTGTTGTGCTTTCCTAGAATACAAGCATCACATTTCCTTAAGTTTCCTAGGAATTGTAGGAAAACCAATAACACCATTTTTATTCAACAAATGAAGTTTCTCATAGTTCAAGTGTCCAAATATAGCATGCCATAAAAGACTTGATGGAAATGTACCTTCATCACAGTGAGAATTGTATGAGAAGTTTTGTGCACGAGCAGAGGTTCCTTGCACCGTCAGAAGTATTTATTATTCTATCCCCATCATGACAAGTAAGTGATATGATTCTTTTCATACCTCGATCTTGCCATCAAATATATGAGTGGAGTGTCCTTGCTGGTGGATTTGGACCAAAGACAACAAGTTTCTCCTCAGCTCTGAGAGGCATAGAACATCATGTAGAAGAAAGTTTGGAAGACTAGGAAGTTTGAGCCTGATGGTGCCAAGCCTTGATGGCTTGAGTTTGGACCTGTTTGCAAAGTATACTACTCCATCAAAATTGTCAATGAATTCTTCAAAGAAATCTCTCCTGAAATTCATGTGGCAAGTTGCTCCTGAATCAAGCAACCAATCATGTTTCCATGAAGAAAGTGAAGCATTGAATAAGTCTTCATTTACTCCAATATTGCAGTGTGCCACAACATAATGAGTGGACTCAAGTGCTTTACCTTTCCCCTTTGTCAGTTGTTTTACCTTTCCCGTCATTTATTTCCTGCTCAATTAGGTCCCAAGGAAACTTACAAGTGGAAACATCATGTCCATATCAATTGCATCGTATGCAATGAAGATCAAACTGTTCTCCTTGGAACTGTCTTCCCCCATGCCTCTAAAATTACTCCTCCCTCTTCCTCTTCGGCCACCTTTTACATGATTCTTCTCTTTATGTGCAAGACACACAACTTATTTAGAATACTGAGGAGTGGTCTTCTTCCCAAAATCCTTCTCTCTCTCAACAAACTTCTTTCGAGGGAGTTAAAGGTAATATCCTTAAGGTTTCTACTTGCTTGCAATGACTCAAGATAATATGAATAGGTGGGATATAATGCCTTGACATAAGCTATGCGAGGAATATCTATCTCAACACCAGTGGATTTTATATCATGCATAATGGATCTTAATTCTGATGCTAAGGAAAGAGGGTCATCATTTTTCAATTCAAGACTAAGCAAATTAAGCATCAATTGAAAAACTTCAAGTTCAGAGTGTGAACCATACAATTCCTTCAACTTCTTTAAATATTCAAAGGAATTTTAAAATGGAGAAATATGGTGACTCACCTCTTCATTTACTGATGTTGTAATCAAGGCATAGGCCTTGCTGTTCTTGTTTTCCGAAATGGCAAGCTCCTTATCTGAAGTGGGATTTTCAGGTGCATTATCTCCTTCTCCTTTACGAACCCCTTTCCACAACTCATTGAAAATGTGGGTGTGTATTATCTTCCCAAACCACTCAGGCTAGTTCTCCTTGCCAGTGAAAACTACTCCCATTATAGATATGAGTGAGTGCATTCTTAAAAAAAGGACTATGTGCTTCAAAATAATGTGACCTTATTTTTCCTTCTTGATTAGGTAAGAAATTTATTTAATGTACAAAGAGCAAAGCTAAATTGATTCTATCACCACTTACTATTCATAATATATGGCATACAATCATATTTTCAACCTTCTTACTATTCATAATATATGACATACAATCGTATATAAAGCATAGCGTATAAAATCATGTAGATTTTGTGGCTTGCATAACCACGTGGTTTGTGACTGCTAGAAGAGAATGGCAACAAGAAAAGGAACAATATGTGAAAGACCTTCTCCACATCAGGGAAGGAAGAAGGTTAATTAGGTCTGGAGGAAGAAGACTTTTCGCAATCATTACAACAAAGGTGGACATCAAAGAGCCACATGTTGGAGGCTCCATCCAGAGCAGCGTCTCAAGGACAAAGCGCCCATGCAAGAACCAGTTGGTGAAGATTTTTAACAAGCGAATCTGGCACAGGAAGATGACCCATTCTCTTTGATGAGTGAGAAATGGTTTTACTAGATATGGTAGCTTGTCATGGCCACATTTTGTAAATCATGTGTTGCAACATAATTGTAAAAATGATGAAGTGTCTTCCATCGCTTATTAAAGCAATGATGATGTTTTTTGCCTTTTTGTTGATAGTTGAGGCATTGGTTTCTATTATGATGTAAACTTGACCAAATAATGTGTCTTATAAACTCTTGGCAAGTATGGGTATCCTTGGGTCATGATTGATCATGTAGTTTGTAAAGATTGTAAGACAAATTGGCAGAAGATGCAGGTGTCGGTTCATCACTTATGGCTCCAAAGAACAAGGGTGAAGGAGAAGGAAATGTGGCCTATCAGGACACTTGTTGTGCAGACAATGTAACACAACAGATGCAGATTATCGTCATGTTTTTGGAGGACAAAAAGATCCTCAGTGGGGAGGAATGATCTAGTGGCTCCAAAAATGCTTAGGATTCAGAAGTGGCTTTGGAAAATCTCAAAAATAAAAGTCACTGGATTGAAGTGGAACCAGAGTCAAATTGAAGATCTCGATACAAAATTTCCAACGGTGTGAACAACACCTCAAACTAAGTTCGTGGGTGAAAGTTATGGATGGTCAAACATTTGGTCAAACTAAGCCCAGTGGCAGCCACTAACGAGGCAACAATTTGGCATTTACCGGCGAACGGATTCTGACCACCGAAATGGGTGAATTTTTCACCTCTTTAATTTTTCTGATTACCCTTAAAAATCGGTCGACGAAATTCGAAGGGTTAGTTTAAAATAATGTAAAAAAAATAAAATACAAAATAATATATGGAGCAGAGGGCCGCCACCTCCACCAACCCCCAAAATTATGTTCATATATATATTATGATAATATATATAGATGGGTCGAGGGCGCGGGTGACCTGGACTTCGCCCAACCACATTCAACCATTGCAAAATACATGGGGCCAACGGGACTTGAACTTGTGCCGGCAGGTGGTCGGCCCACCCCATGCAGTGGCCCCATAACAAAGCTCCAAATGTTTAACCATACACACCATCAAACTTAAAACAATACACCAACGAAAAAAAGCCAAAAGAAACTGTCCTGTATCCAAAATGGAAATCACAGGGATTTGACCCCAAGCAGACCCCCAACCAACTGGGTGCGAGTACCAACAACGCAACGACCTTGTGTTGGTAACTCCGCCCACTCAACATTATTTAACCCGGTTCAGTCATTCACCCAGGAGAGATCGAAGGTCGAGAATAAGCAGCAAAACCAAGTGTAAAGGGGAACCCAACCTAGGCAGGGCATGTTTTCTGAGACAAAATCTTGTAGGAATATTCTTTGATGCTTGAGGAATTGTTAGATTCCCTTGGAGGTTGATTTTTTACAGAGGCAGAATGATGCTACCTTCATATTCATTTTTCTCATAATTTCGCAAGGGGCACAGTGTTGTGATCAGAATTTTCATCTGAGCAACGAATTTTTTCACGCGTCTCCAAGAAGGAATCTTTGGGGGAATATTTGAGATTCTCGAGGGTCAATATTTTGACGGTGTCGAAAAGAGGCCAAGTTTATAGTCGTTTGACACGATTTCACACCATGAATTCAATGATGATTTCTATTTCTGCAGTTGAGCTTTGCATTTTCAAACTATTCCGGAAAATGGAGGTATATGAAGGAGTGATGCCATGTCTTTATTTTGATTTGCTGAGACGATGATTTTGTTGTTGAGATCCTTACTACCCTTATGTTGAAGGATGATTGTATGCCATGTCATGTGAGAATTTACTATCTTGTCATGCTGAAGGAGGGCCCATATGAGTGAGAGTTCCTATAGGAGAATGTCTCGTGGAGAGACATGCCACTCTAGTTGAGGGAATTTATCCTTGTAATGACAAAGAATGAACCATGTACTCATCATCATCTTGAAACATTTAATTAAGTATCCTACCACCTCCTGACACCGGGCCTGGAGATGTAACCCACACTGGGTGAACTTCATTATCAATGTGTACGTGTCCTTTGATTTGATGGTCATCATTATGTTTCCTCTTCTTTAAAGTATGCACATGTGGTTTTTTCATACTCTTTCACATGGAATTCTGTTAACATCATAGAAGTAAAAGATCTTGGTTAATTTCGATAGCTGAGAGATCCGAATCAAGTTTGGTATCAGAGTGGTCTTCTTGTTGATGTGAATTGCGAGTGTGAATGATTGAACATGCAACTAGAAATAAAATTGAGGATGACAGAGATCTCTACGAGGCCTTCCACAAGAGGGCCAACATGGTAGATTTGATGTATACAAATTATGAGTAGAAAATGGAAAGAGAGGAACAAGAGAAGGAAAGAGCAAAGGACGATGCTCCATCTCCATCTTCCAGTGATAATTCATCTTCTTCATCATCTTCTCATCATTCAAATGAGGAGATCAATCAGAGCCTTCAAGTAGAGAATGTTGAATTGAGGACACTTCTACGAGAAGAAAATGAGGAGAAACAGAGATTGCAGTATCGGTTACGAACCACGGAAGAGGCCTTGGAAAAATTGAAGCGCAACGGAGGCTTAGCGAAGCCATCATCACCTGATTTAGAGCCGACAACTGAGGTAAACAGTTTTGATCATTCTTCAGTTTCATTTTCAGATGACACTATTTTTGTTGGAAGCCTTAAGGTACCCATTTCAAGAACGAACCTAAGACTCCTTACCAAGATGGCATACACTGAAGGATAATGCTCTAAAGTAGTAGAAGCTTCCAAGGCATTGTCGAAACCATCAAGGAAAGAGGATGATGGGAACACATCACAATCCTCCCATGACAACACACATTGTAGAGGAAGAGCTAAGGCGAGATCTCATTGTCGGGATTGCACCAAAGACAACTGAGAGAGGTATAAAAAGTCTCAGTACTCTAAAGTTCATTTTGATTACAAGCATATTGTTAATGATGAGCATAAAGCATAGCGTAGAAAAACATGTATTTTTTTGTGGCTTGCATAACCACGTGGTTTCCTAGTGCTAAAAGAGAATGGCAGTAAGAACGGGGATAAGACGTGAAAGACCTTCTCCACATCAAGGAACGAAGAAGGTTAAGCATGTCTAGAGGAAGAATACTTTTTGCAATCATTGCAATAGAGGTGGACATCAAAGAGCTACATGTTGGAGGCTCCATCCAAAGCAGTGTCTCAAGGACAAAGCGCCCATGCAAGAACAAGTTGGTGAAGGTTTTCAACAAGCGAATCCACCACAAGGAGATGACCCATTCACTTTGATGAGTGAGAGATGTTTTACTAGATATGTTAGCTTGTCATGGTCGTATTTTATAAATCATGTGTTGCAACATAATTGTAAAAGTGATGATGTGTTTTCCATTGCTTATTAACGCAACGATGATGTTTTTGGCCTTTTTGTTGATAGATGGGGTATTGGTTTCTATTATGATGTAAACTTGACCAAATAGTGTCATATAAAATCTTGGCAAGTATAGGGATTCTTGGGTCATGATCAGTCATGTAATTGAACATGTAGTTTGCAAAGATTGTACTACAGGTTGGCAGAGGATGCGGGTCTTGGTTCATCACTTATTACTTTGAAGTATAAGGGTGAAGGAGAAGGAAGTGTGGCCTATTAGGACACTTGTTGTGTAGACAATGTAACACAACAGATGCAGATTATGTTCATGCTTTTGGAGGACCAAAATCTCCTTAGTGGGGAGGAATGATCCAGGTGGCTCCAAAAATATTAGGATTAAGAAGTGGCTTTGGAAAAGCTCAAAAATCAAAGTCACTAGATTGAAGTGGAAACAGGATCAGATCAAATATCTGGACGCCAGCTTTCCAATGGTGCGAATGACACCTCAAACTGAGTTCGTGGGTGAAAGTTATGGCCAACCAAAGTTTTGGTCAAACTAGGCCCAGTGGTAGTCACTAACGAGGCAACAATTTGGCATTTATAGGAACATGGAATATAGCCGCTAGAATGAGTGAATTTTTCGCCTCTTTAATTTGTCGAGAGACCCCTTAAAAATCAGTCGACAAAATTTAAAGGGTTGGTTTAAAATATGTAAAACAAAAATTAAAAAATAAATAATATATGGGGTATCGGGTCGCCACCGCCGCTAACCCTAAAAATTGTGTTAATATATTTTAATATATATATGGGTCGAGGTTGCAGGTGACCCGGACCCCGCCCAACCACATTCAACCACTGCATAATACGCGGGGTCGACGGTGAACCCGCGCCAGTTGGAGGCCAACCTGCCCCACATGGTGACTCCATAACAAAGCTTCAAATGATTAACAATAACACACCACCCAACTTAAAACAATACACCAACAAAAACACACCAAAATAAATTGTCGCGTATCCAAAATGGCAACCACAGGGAGTTGCCTCAGATAAACCCCTAGCCAAATGGCTGCGGGTACCAACAGTGCAACGGGCTTGTGTTGGTAACTTCTCCCACTCAACATTATTTAACCTGGTTCGGTCGTTCCCCTAGGAGAGATCAGAGTTTGAGGACATGCAGTGGAGACAGGTCCAGAGGGGAACCCAACCCAAGCGAGGTACATTTTTCGAGACAAAAACTTGTAGGAATATTCTTTGATGTTTGAGGAATCTTTAAATTCTCTTGGAGGCTGATTTTTTACAGAGGCGGAATGATGTTGACTTCATAGTCATTTTTCTTAGAATTTTGCAAGGAGTGCAGTGGTGTGCTCAAAATTTTCATCTAAGCTACAAATTTTTTTCCCATCTCCAGGAAGGAATCTTTGAAGGAATCTTCAAGATTCCCAAGGGTCTAGATTTTGACAGTGTCAGAAAGGCGCCAAGTTTATAGTCGTTTGACACGATTTTGCGCCACGAATTCAACGGTGATGTCCATTTCTGCAACTCAACTTTTCATTTTCAGACCATTCCGGAAAATGGAGGTATATGAAGCAGTGATGCCATGTTTTTCTTTTGATTTGTTGAGATGATGATTTTGTTGTTGAGATCCTTGTTACTATTATTTTGAAGGATACTTGTATGCCACGTCGTGTGAAAATTTATTATCTTATCATGCTGAAGGAGGGCCCATATGAGTGAGAGTTCCTATAGGAGAACGTCTCATGGAGATACATGCCACTCTAGTTGAGGAAATTTATCCCTGTAATGAGAAAGAATGAACCATGTACTCATCATCATCTTGCAACATTTAATGAGGCGACCTCCCCACTCTTGACACCGGGCCCAGAGACGTAACCCACACTAGGTGAACTTCTTATCAATGTGTGTGTGTCCTTTGATTTGATGGTCGTCATTATGTTTCATATTCTTTAAAGTATGCACATGTGGTATTTTATACTCTTTCACATGCAATTTTGCTAACATCACAAAAGTAAAAGTTCTTGGTTAATTCTGGTAGTTGAGAGATCTGGATCATGCACATGTATGAATCCATCTCCAAGACATTCAATGTCAAGGGTCTCCTTTCTTTATAGACTTTATCAAGGTCTTCATACCTTCTCCATGGAGATTTCATAGCTAATCCTTATAGGTATCATATGTTGATCACTTTTCTTATCTTCCCACAAACTCTTGTATCATCTTCTTTGCATATTGCTTTCCTTAGGATTTCCTTTACATGGTTCTTTCAACATAGAAACTTTTGTCGCTTGTCACACACCCCTAAGTTAGTGAGAAAAGCCCTTAACCCCACAAGGTATGGTTGGTAGAAAAACTAAGAGATGGGGCTGTCACCTATTCCCAACTCTCTCCGTTTAAGCTCTCTCCTAGGCAAGCTAAGCGGGGTAGTCCCTAAATGAAAAGCTAATTTAATAAAAGGTGATGTAAGGTTTCTAGGAGATGGCAAGGTTAATTTGGATTACTTGAGATTATGTTGGGTCCCTATAATACTAGTGATTACCCCATTACTATTGTAGTTATACCCCTATTGTAGTTGTGCCCATATTGCCCCCATATTGTTATTTTTGTGGCTTTATATTATTATTGTTAGGTCGGCTAGATTATATTGTGACTCCTTAGACTCCTATATATAGAAAGGAGGTTTTGTCATTTGATCATCCAAGAATTGTTCATTTATGTAATGTAAAGGAGGTTTCCCCTCAAAGAGGCTGAATTCTAAAGCCGTGATCTATCTTTTCTATCTTTTCTTGAGCTGGTTTCATAACATTTGGTATCAGAGCTTTGGATTCTAGGGTTTCGCTGCTCCAAACAGGTCATCATGGAATTTTCACTATAACGTTTTATCTATGATGTTTCAGAAGTTGCAAGAAAAACCCATTTGAGAAGAAATCGCTCTGAATCTTGGGTCTGAATTTCAGAGCTTTTCGCACTATATTTGCAGATATATGATCTGAGGAAGTTGGTCTTTTTGTAGACTCCTGAATTACATTCCAAACAGGTGACCTGGGGAAAATCGGCATAACTTTCTCTCTGGGGATCGAATTGAAATTTCGTAAGAAGGTACAGAAAGAGGACAAACTGTAGTTTCTTTTATGAAATTTTCAGATCCAAAAATTGAAACACTGACTCGTGGCACATCGTACAAGTTTGCTCTACTGAACTAGTCTATAACCAAGTCACTGTGGGAGATTTCGCATAACTCTTCCTTGGAGAATCCAATTTGGGTCAGAATTGTGGCATTGGAAAGAGGACACAAAGGGCTACTATAGGTCACAAATTCAGAACTAGATGATTGGAAAGTACAGAGATTCAGAGGCAATATCGAGCTCCTACAAAGTGAAAAAAGGTGTGTAGATTTTCTTAAATTTTTGCTTAAGCTTGGTTTGAAAATTTATTTTGAAGGAATTCAAAGGGCATAGTAGAGCATTATTATCGGTAACTGATGCCCCGAGGAAAGAAAATGCAAACACCTAATAAGGAACCTGAAAGCTCGAGCATGACTCATGAAGAAGAGGAAGAAATGCAACATGATATATCAAAATTACAAGACCAAGTGCAACAACTGTCCCTTACACAAAAAGGAACAAAATCTAAGATGGATGGTTTAAAGAAAGATGTAGAAGATAAGATGGATGGTTTAAAGAAAGGTGTAGAAGCTAAGACGGACCGTTTAAAGAAAGGCGTAGAAGCTAAGATGATTGACTTGGAAGCTAAGATGGATGATCTGAAGATAGAATTGAAGACAGACATGGACGAATTGAAGATAAATATGAATAAGTTGCTACAAGAAATGGGCACTAAGGGTGAAAGGGTACTAAAGGAAACTCGTGATGAGAATAAAATAAATGTTAATCATGATTCCATAGATGCTAATGTTGGATCGAAGACTCACCATATTCCAAAAATCGATATGAGGAAGTTTGATGGCAAGAATCCTGCCACATGGATATTATAGATGGAGCAATTCTTCGATCTCAATAATGTGCAAAACACACAAAAGGTAGGTATGGCAACTTTATATTTGGAACCAAATCAGTTTGTATGGTATCAATGGCTTTGCTCTCGTAATCAATTTATCACTTGGGCAATTTTTACGGAAGAATTGATAGCACATTATGAGGATACAAAAAGCAACACTTTTTTTAGCCAATTGATAAGTCTCAAACAAAAGGGCTCAATAATGGAGCACATTGAGGAGTTCCAAAAATTGAACATAAGGGTAAAAGATATTCCAGAGGAGCATAGGATTGATGTGTTCATAGGGTCTTTAAAGGATAATATCCAACCTGATGTTCGCCTTTGGGAACCTAATTCATTAGAGAAGGCATTCAGGTTAGCAAGAAAAATGGAAAGCAAAATTATGTGGCAACCAGGAAGCATACCACTCACAACTATAAAGATGGAAGTGTTGTTGCCCCTAGTCTTCCACAACCTATAAGGTTGACACCACAACAATTGGAAGAAAAAAGAGCAAAAGGCTTTGTTACAATTGTGATAGCAAATACACTAAAGGTCATAAGTGTGCTGAGAAGAAATTATTCTACATAGATTGTGAAGAGGAAGAAGAAAAGGAGCAAGAAAGTCAAAAGAAGAGGATATACTCCAGGAACAAAGCCTAGATGAAGAACAAATGAATTTGACCATATCTTGTAATGCATTGGCAGGAATTACCACCCAAACCATCAAGATAGAAGGACAAATCAAGAAGAAAAAGGTAATAGTGTTGATTGATTCAGGAAGCACCCATAATTTTATTCATTGTAAGGTAGCAAAAGAATTGAATTGCTTCCTATATCCAGCATTAGAGTGTCAAGTGATGATTGCAAATGGAGGAACAATAAATTGCTCTGGAAAGTCCATAATATCAAGCTATCCATGGGAGAATATGTATTGACTAGCCCAATGCTTTATATTCCAATGGGAGGTGCTGATGTTGTACTAGGAGTCCAATGGCTACAATCCTTGGGTACAATAGCTTTTAATTTTCAAGAACTTTTCAAGAAATTTTCCATGGAAGGAAAGGAAGTTGAATTAAACGGTATTTCAAGGAAACCAGGAAAGATAATCAGCGCTAATGGTATGACAAAGCTTCCAAAAAAGGAACAAAGAGGTGTAATTGTACAATTATGTTTGCTAGATGTTTCCACACTGAAATCATCTATTTCTCTAGATCTCCAAAATGTCTTGGACAATCATTCCAAGGTATTTGAGA
>APFE030281830.1:0-28031 GCA_000404065.3 Pinus taeda | reverse complement strand
GGAAGGAGATGTGAAGTAGATGTCATGGAGCCTATTAGAATGTAAGGTAGAGTAGATTTAATTTTGTAATTTTGCTTTGATTTCATTCAAGTATGTCATTTTATTGCTTTCAAGTTTGATAGATTAGATTTTTCATTCATGCAATTTTAATTCATGCAAGTGTGTTCAACCGGTTGATTGTAGATTAGTGATGCACATAGCCTTTTAATGACTAATGACATGATGGAATCATCTCGTCCTTCTGCTGATTTATTTTCTGAGTTCTAATTCCAACATTGTTATTTCTTTCAGTTTCGTTTTGCTCATTTACTTTCATGCAATTTAGATATCATATTACTCCATTTGTTTATGATTACCTTCCTATAGCCAAGCGACTCAAATAGTGAGGAATCAAACTATTATTTGATGTAATATGATTTAGTTTACTTTTCTGCAAGTTAGTGATTAGATTACTCATGTCATTTTCGGTTACCTCCTATAGCCAGAGTGAGTCGAACGGTGAGGGATTGAAGTATGAATGTGTAGTTTGATCTTAGTTTCATTTTATGCAATTTCATTTCATGCAATTTAGATATTATATTACTCCATTTGTTTATGATTACCTTCCTATAGCCAAGCGACTAAAATAGTGAGGAATCAGAATATTATGTGATGTAGTATGATTTAGTTTACTTTCCTGCAATTTAGATATCAGATTACTCAATTTGTTTATGATTTCCTCCTATAGCTAGAGCGAGTCGAAAGGTGAGGGGTCAGAATATGAGTTGAAGTAGTGTGATTTAGTTTCCTTTGCTTACAGTTTTTGAATTGATTTAAGTTCAGTTTTATTTTTATACAACAGTAAGGATACTGGGTTTCATAGTCACTAGCTCATTGTTTGGTTGTTGCATTCTATTTTGATTAAAGTAGCTGCATATTTACACTTTTGTTTGAGTACTAATTCCATCAATAACATGTTTTAAGGTCTTTTGAAGTGCTAAGTTTTGGAAGTTACCATTAGGGACATAGGCCTTGTCTTGAAATCTCTATCCATCTTGTCCTTTAAAAGTATTCTTAAGCCTCTAGAATTGATTTCCATTTGCATTAGACACTTTAGAGAACCAACAAAAAACAACCCCCAAACCAAAATAAAATCTATAAAACAACGAAGTAAGAAAAAGGTTAACTAAGCACATATGGTGCACCACACTTCATCAGTTTACGATATTCAGATTGATAATTTATGTAGAGCAATTTAAGACGTTAAATTGACTAGACAAAATATCCTACCTAATTCTCAACCAAAACACTTGAAACAAGTGTCACTTTTGTTTTGTTGCGTAATCCTCTTAAGCTACTGCGTATCCTTTTTCCTGGACCTGTGGAGAGTTATTTTGTGGTATATGCATACATTTCTTCATGAACATATGTGGAGCACCAAATGAAGAGGGAGTGAGGTGGGATCCTCCACTCATTTCCCTTAAACACTAGACTTTAACTTTTTTCACTTAAATAATTTTATGAGCCTCAACATTTGCTTTTGCATGCTTTTGCAACTTGTGGTAGTTGAATGTTGACTTGGAATTAGTTTGACCTCCAAAATCGTTGCCATGTCATTCCTATTTTCCTCTTCTAATGTGCAACACTTTGTTTTCAACATGTTGAATTAAATAAAATTATTTTAACTATACGGGAATTTTCAACGTTACCTCTTGAACTCATCATTGGACCATTTGACTTTCCACTTGGAACTTTGACTTTCACTTGTGCTTCATGTGGTGGGCCCCACATAGTTTCCACATCACCTTTGACCTTCACTGGAATCTGCTATGTCAAAATTTGAATCTGGAAAAATTTCTAAATTTTTCAAATTATTCATTTTTTTGAATTTTTTCTTCATTTTTTTCCATTGTCATTAGAAAAACTGGCTTTTGAGTGACTATACATTGTTTGTTGACTCTCAAAGTGGGTCCTAGGATAATGTTGGGCATCTGAGGATGCATTCTGAGTAGTCACACACCCTAGACATTTCTGAAGACCACTTATTTACATGATTACATAAAAATTAATTAAAAAAATTCGTTTTGTGGGAAATTTTTAATTATTAAAAAATCCTACTTAAGCCTAGTCAAATTTCGCAAAATTTCAAAGATGACCTAGCATGGTAATATACATTGACTCTAGACACTAGTATGCATTAGGGGCTAAACCTTCAATCCGTCACCCCAGCTTTGGGGTAATGCAATGAGTGAAAAAACCTAGAAAATTATTTGTCACTAAAAGGCAGGAATAATTAATCAAGTAAAAAAAACACTCCAAGGTGTACTCGCTTTTTGATCGAGTCTCAACAACCTAGGTCTGTTGCATGGCTTTATTCATCATGTTAGTGACATTTATACAATATCCCCATAGGGTTACGGAATCTGAGGGTTGAAAAAGAAAATGAGAAGAAGCCAGAGTTTAAAAACTCCGATTATAATAAGAACCCTGATGGTACATTGAAGCCTCTGACATATCCTCAGGCATGGAGTCTTCAAAAGAAATTCAAGTGCTACTTTAGTGGTCAACAGGAACCATGATTTTCAACCACCTCATATTACATATGAGGTCATATTATGTTGATTTCATCTTATCAATATGGCGAAGAGTTCAAGGCACATTGTCTACATTTCTTCATGAATCATTCTAATGGAAGAGATCCTTCTTCTTTGATCATGCTCATGAGATAGAACAATCAACTATGCTATCTGCAACTATATGATGACATGACTTTATCTATCAAATATACACATACATTTTCCTTCTTTTTGTCATCTAGACTTCCTTCTAGCAACTTCCTTTTCTTGTTTGAATATGAAAGTACTTCAAACAAATTCAACATGTTGCACATCTTCATCATCATACCTTACTAGAGGATCCCACACAAGGTGGAATGTAGACTATCAACGAGACACTTGCTTCTTCCAAGTAGAGGTGAACCTTCTTATAAATATTCTAGTGGAGGATCTTGATGATCCCTATTTTGCAAATGATCCTTTCTAATGATGATGATGTATGATTATTTCTTTATCTTTTATCATGCTAGATGATTTTCTTCCAAGCATATATATTACTACTTCAGTTGTCATAATATGCTTCCAATGGAGATGTTATGAGCTACTTTCTTTATATCATGATGACTGCTACAACCATGTAGACTTTTACTTCAGCTATCCTTCCAAGCTTCTATGAAAATGCCATCTCTATTTCAATTCTAATGCATCTTGATGCTTGTGATGCTTTCCATCATGATTATTATCTTCTACAAAACTAAAAATAACTGAAGTATATTTTAGTCATAGTAGAGGTCTTTGACCTCCTCCTTCTTTGTCTTCTCCTTTTCAGGTTCTTCCACTTCTTCGGTGGCATGGACTTCATTTCTTTATTTTCTCTTCTTGTTGTCCTTCTTAAGTTTAGGATAATTCCTTTTAAAGCGCCCATAAACATTACACTCATAACATTGTATCTTTGACATATAAATCTTCTTATTTTTCCAAGGATCAAACTTTCCAAACTTTCCTTTTCTCCTGGCCATGGCAGCATATGCTTGAGCTTGTTCATTTGATCCAACATCTCTCTTTGCCTTCAACCTAGTTTCTTCAATATTACATAATGACCAAATTTTGTTGAATGGAGTGGCTTCCTTCTTTCCATAGATACTTGATATAAAGTTGCCCCATTCATCAGGAAGTGCATTGAGCACTACGATGGTCATTTCTTTATTGGACATTATTTCCCCTAACTCTTATAGTTGGTCTCTTATTTGTGATACCCTCATAAGGTATGAGGTTATCCCTTCTTCCTTTGATACCTTCATCTTGTATAGCTCAGTTCTCAAAGATATAACTTCTCTTGCAGTGCTTACAGAAAACAATTCTACCAACTTATCATAAATTTCTTTCGGTTTCTCCAACTTTGCTACATAAGGAATGAGGGAATCCTTGTTTTATATTATGAGGATTATTTGAGCCCGTATTTCCCCTTTCATATACTTCGATAGTGCTTGAGCTCCCTCTTGTGATGGTTTGGAGATTGAACCCTTAACGTGTCCAAAAACTTCATTCTCTATAAGGATCAAATCTATCCTCTTCTTCCATTCAAGGAAATTTTATGACTCAACCAGTTTGTTGCTTTCCTTGTAGAATAAAGTCATTTTGATAGTAGATTCAGACATAAATATAAATATACTTACTTTTCAAGTGAATATGCTTCTTTTGAAGCTAATATATTCAACTTGATGCCTTCTTGATAATGTTGCTTTCTTGATGATCTTCTTCAAGGATGTTTGAGATGTGATCTTTGCTTCAATGTGATAAAGATAACCTTGATTTGTTTGATGATGAATGCTTCTTCTTCTTCCTTGGATGATGATTGTAGAATGTGGAGGCTTCCCAAGGTGCTTCAAATGTAAAGTCCTTCTTCGAATGGAGGTAGGGCTTTTGAGTTCTTCTTCTTTCAGTAGTTTCTTCCTTCAAGATGATGTGTAGAATATATGATCTCCTTGAGCTCGGTCCTTGTGTATCCTTCTTGAATTGGATGATCTTCAAGCTGCCTTTTGTTGTTGTTGTTGTCACCTTAGCTCTGATTCCATGTTGAGAAATATAGGGTCAGCTAGATTAGGTGATTTCTATTACTTTGATAAATGTTTGTGATGTATTTTTACTTAAACTTGATTAGCTTCTTTTCTATCATCAAACAACTACCAAACAATGAAGATCAATGCGACAAGGAGACGCAAAATGTAGGTTGTCAGCCAGGGCCAAAACCTATCCTCTTAAGAGGAAAACCCACAAGAATTATTCTCTTCATATAGAACTTCAAATGATGAATTTCAAGACCTAAGACCCTTGTCAAAGACCCCTCCAAGACCAAGTCAAACCTTCCTTTGATGAGGTTCTCTTTCCATCAATTTTGATTGGCAACGTTACTTTCATACCTAGAGTATCTTGGCTTCTTTTGAGGATGATGATCTCTTCATGATCACTTGGAGCATATCTTCTTCTTCTTTCATCTCTTCCATTACGATCATTCCTTTGCTAAGATCTTCTTCTTTGATCATTAAACCTGTTATTGTTGCTTCTAGTGTTGTAGCATGGACCATTGTTCTTCTCAGGGAAATCTCGGGCATAATGACCTTTCTTGTGACAATTGTAACATTCAATGTGTGATGATTATCTATTATTCCTTTTCTTTGGATTTGGAGGAGGAGGCTTCCTTGAATTCGATGGACTTACATTTCCTTTCTTCTTCTTGTTTTGAGTGACAAATGCAGCAGGTTCTCCTTCTTCATGCTTTTGAATCATACCTCTTGAAATCATCCTCAATTCTTCTTGAGTGAGATTTCCAACAATCTCATCAAATGACAAAAAAATGTTGTTATTAATTATAGTAGTTATGAAGGTTTCGCTAATGGGATGGAGGCCCCTAAGAGTTACAATCACCAATTCCATGTCAGACATCATTTCCTCAACTCTCTACAATTTATCTTTAAGACGGGATATCCTCTTAATGTAGGATTGCACAGATTCCTTCTTGACTGAGCTTTCCAATAATCTTGTCAAATGACAGAAAATTGTTGTTATTAATTATAGTAGGTATGAAGGTTTCCCCAATGGGAGGGAGGCCCCTAAGAGTTAAAATCACCAATTCCTGTCAGACATAGTTTCCCCAACTCCCTGCAATTTATCTTTAAGATGAGATATCCTCATAATGTAGGATTGCACAGACTCTCCTTTATTCATCTTCATATATTTGAGTTGGTCTTTCAAGAAGAGGATTTAATTCAAATTGTTAACTTCATACATGCCAGATATCTTATCATACATGTCCTTAGACTTCTTCAAATTTCCAACATATGCAAGTAAATTATCTTGTAAACCATCCGCTATAATTTGCTTAGCCTTCAAATCACTTTTCTTATGCTTGTTCTTAGCAGCAGTGGAAGCGTTCTCTGGAGGCTCAAGTAACTTTCCTTGAATGAATTCCAAAACATCATTGTTACAAGCTATGATTGTCAACCTAATCTTCCAAGCGGCAAAGTTATATGAGTCACTCAACTTCTCATGATCCTTGAAGAAGAGGAAGACACCTTGACTTGATTAGATAGGCTTCTTCAACTTTCCAAAGATGATTGCTTCAATTCTTGTCTCCTTTTGGGCTTGTCCTTCACCTTAGCTCTAATACCATGTTAAATTTCACACTGCTCTACATTGCTTCAATTACTTTATCCCAATTCAATTCTTCAATTAGAAATCTTTTAATAATAATTAATATTTCCAATCATCAACAGTAATTGAAGACAGAACAGTAAATGCAATGACAAAGGAGACAATCAACACACCAACAAGAGACCAAATTTTCGGTCAATGACCAAGGAAAAACCCACTATGGGGAAAACCCTTTGAAATTATTCTTGTATTAGATTGTCATAAAATGTTCAACAAAGAGTACAATGAGCCAATACAAAACCATACACAATTAACCCAACAACATTCAAAAATATGTTCCCAACATCAATACTAATCAGAGTCAACTTGTCTTGTCTGCAGTCATTTGCAATGAAATGTCAAATTGCAACCCTAGAGCCCAACCACATGGAGGTAGAGGTATACGTGCAGTTGACAACTTCCAACCACACTAATGAGCCTGCATGCCTGCGGTTATAGCGAAAATTTATTGTGTCAAGCTTGTGGTTGGAAACGAAAACCCTAACACGTGTGAGCTTCAGACCCTGCAATCTCAAACCCATACAAACTAATCTTCATGACCCAGCCTCAGACCTGTGAAAACTAGTCAATGAAGAAGAGAAAAAGAAGATGCTTGGTGATATCCAAATGAGCTTGAAGTCACTTGAATTTATAGGCTTCCAAGGGTGTCCAATTTGTTTTAGGGCTGACCTAATCAAATGTGCATATGTGGTTTTTTTCTTCATAAATACACTTTCCCTTATCCAAATTGAGTGCTTCAATAGTCAAAATTGGTCCTCTCGAAAAGAGAAATCTCGTCCCATGGTTGGAATTTGTCACTTAGCTGCCAAATTAACATGGAAAAAAGAGAAAATGTCCTACCCACCTTTAGGAAGAGGCCTAATCAATCAATTTAAGAGGAAACTGTAAGAACCCTAGTTAAAGAACCAATTAAGGTGAGTAGATATGGCCAATTGATTATTGATCAACACTTCACATTTTGGAAAAGACAAAATTCCCTACCTACCGATAGGAAAAGGTCCAATCAATCAATTCAAGAAGATCATGTAGGAAGCCCAATTAAAGAACCAATTAGGTCAGATAACCTCAAGAAATATTTCACATCAATTAATCCAAAGCTATGGGCCTTTGATGATGATACAATCCATATTACAATCAACTATTTGACATAACACTTGCAAGTATGTTCAATATATGAAGAAATATTAGTTCCAACAATCATGGAAATTATAATGAATAAGGTGGAGCGACTTAAAAATGACCCGTCAATCATTGAAACCTTATTAACTAAAAAGGGTGGTCAACTCCCTAGAATATAGAGCATATCAAGAAGCTTCATCTAATGCCTCCATAGGAAACTATACCTTTGGAACTTACATCATCAAGTCCTGGGAGAGGCACACTAAACAAACAAAGGAAGATGCCCCAGACAAAGGTTTACAAAAGGAATACACAGGTGGACCTGACTTCCCCTTAACGATGCTCTGAGCCCACCTCTAACAAACACACAAACCAATCATCGTTGCCTCACTAGATCAAAGAGCAAGAGAAGAAGGCAAACTCTTTGAATCAATGAAAGAGGAATAGGAGCAACCCTACACTAGAAAGAAAGAAAGAAACCACTTGCAAGGAATTCCTATACAATAGTGGTGATAGCGAAGATAGACAGGGAAGTAGAGGAAGTGAGACATATGAGCATTGACATGGTTCTTATATCAAATCTAAACCCATCCATACTCCCCAATGATCCTACACACAATGAATAACAAGACTTTGGGCATCACCTAAGAGTTACATTGCCTCAAAAGGCTATTGACCATTCACAAGCCTTCAATTATTTTTATGCAAGCAACATTTACTGAGGCACCTTTACACTAAGGAAGCACTTCCTCGACTAGTAATCCGAGGTCTCATGCTCAAGGACACTCGAGCAATTGGTTAAATGGTTGGAAGCAAGATTTTCGTAAGGTATGTGTTCTAAAATATGACCATGTACTATTAGTTTCAATGTTCTTTAGGGAACTAAACTAGGACCTAGATTTGTTAAATATATATGGATCTTTAAAGTAGAGGGATTTTTGCAGAATATAAGAGAGAGGCATCTGCAATTTGCTTGATTATAAGGATAGACCTCATTATAACCTTGAATAATAAAGGGAGACGAGAGACCAAGGCCAAAAGTGACCTCCTATCAAAATTCTTTCATGATTGAATGGAATATCCAAGGTTTAATAATAGTTAACAAACAAAACGCCAAGAAAAGTTTTTTCTTTTAAACCATCTTGCACACAAAACCAATTGATAACTAAATCAGAGAAAAATTTCCAAATGATCTTGTGAAGATCAAAACCACTTTCTCAAGGATTACTAAATTAGAGCACACACGATCCAACATGTTTTCTCCCTTCATCCAATTTTCCTTGTTTGTCAAAACCATCGTAAAGAAACATGGGCAATTATCTCAATTGTTAAAATGCTAAGGTGTTTGAAAACATTTATAATGCATTGTTGATGACACAATGAAAACAATCCCCCTCTTAATGGGAAAAACTAAAAAGTGCACTCTTGCCAAACAAGTTCCCCCTTCTAGTTGATCTTGGAAGTAAGAGGGCAATAACTCACAAAATAAGCACAGTCAAACAATACCACAGTTTTTGTGCCACCATATTTTGCTTTTTTGTTTCCTTGAGAACTCACATCTTGAACACAGTATGAGAAATCAGTGATCAAGTCACCAAATCACAATAGTCTCAAATTCATCCCCTAAGGCTTTGCAATAATTAGAGTTCTTTTGGCATCCTCTTTCATTTTCTTTTCATAGTTCCAGTTGACCTTTCTAGGTAAACTTCCATTTCATTTTAATAACATCAAAGTTCCAGAGATTTGTGCCATGGTATTTGAATCATTTGGCATGTAAAATAAGTAAGATTTCGACTTGAGATCCTTATGGAATTGGTTGAATGGTATAGTTATTTAAGTTCCTAACAATTTTGCACCAAGTTTTGGGGACTATTTTGGAAGAGACACACGGACAAGGTTGGTAGAAGCACACACATGGATGTGGTTAGTAGAAACACACACTCATATCTTTGTGAGAGATATATAGAAGTGGAGATACTTAAATAACATGTCTAAAATACATTATCAACAATGCAATGAAATCACACTCCTAAAAAAATTGTGGATATAAAGTAGATGAACTTACCAAACATGGGTGTCAAAGCCAATGTTACTAATATTGAGCCAGTGACCAAACCTAAGTCACTTGACACGAAGAAACAGGACACGCAAATTTGAGTGTATGACACAGGCACGGAGAACCCTCGAAACATGACACGTTATATATATATATATATATATAATATATATATATATATATATATATATATATATTATATATATATATATATATATATATATATATATATACTAAATAGATATTTTCTTACACAAATTCCCATTCATGATACAAATTCAGACATAGATCTAGATTCTACATTGTAATTTTAAAATTTGTAAGTTGTACAATGTAACATTATGCATACACATACAATTGTGACAAATTCATCAATGATCCAATAGGAGAAAGACGAGAAACTACAATTTTCTCATTAAGTCATCAAAATCAAAATGTGTTACATAGGTAGTAGCAATGCCAATGGCAAATAGAAATAGCATATACAAAACAACTACAAGGTAGTAGGTAGCTCATCAATCATCATCATCATCAAACTCAACATCACTATCATGGTCACCACTACTCTCCTCTGTTGCATCCTCCTCCTTTGTATCCAATGTAATTTTGCATCTGTTGGTGTGGAGGATGACCCCTCAAGACTATCACCATCATCAAAAGTGATAGGCTCTAGCACTGGATCGTTAAGATCCAAGTTGGTTAATGCCAACTCAACATTTTTGTCCCAACCCATATCATCAGGAAAGACATCCCACATCTTTGTCTTTTTGTTCAACCACTCATCCCTCTGCCTGTAAATAAGACAACGGTTGGTGTGCACATACACCATTGTCTCTACCCTAGACTGCTCAAGCCTTCTCTTCTTGACACTATACAAATTCCCATATGTTCTCTAATTCCCCTTGCAACAAGAGGATGAAGTCACCTGAGAGAGCAGCTTCATGGCCAACTGCTATAGAGGAGGGTTTGTTGCCCCATGATTTTCTTACCAAGAATAGAGCTTCTTAGCCCCCTTTTCTCTAATCACATCATAGCCTCAAAACGCTCAGTGCTAATGGAAAACTCTACAAAGGCATCCTCCACCTCATCAAGGGATGCTCTATCCTGAAATATCTACCTCAATGCATCCTTCCTCCCCTATGAAATTTCACCATCCATGTGAGGAGGGCATCTGAGGGAAGGTCCACCATTCAGCCACTCATGATTGTAGTATTTTGGGTTCAATGAGTGAGCCAAACAATGCAAAAGTGTGCAATTCTTGTCCCATCTACTGACGAGAATATCCTGTATGGTGGTGAAGAAGGTCTTTGATGATGTCTCATACTTAGGGCACTTAGTCTGTAAAATAATTTCCTCACAGACTCAATCATGGAATCCCATCCCTCATAAACATCTCTAGGATGGGTTTGTCTGTATCTGCAAATCGTAGCAAGCAATGATAGGATCCATGATCTTAATAGTGAGATCTACCCTCTCCAACCAAGCATCATCCAACATTGTGTCCTTGACTCTTTTTGAGGCTGCTTGATCTGCCTTTCTCCAAAAAGACCAAAACTTTGAAATAACAATAGCCCCAAGAGTGGTCTTGACCTCCCTCAATCTCTTCAACATGATGAATGAAGAGGCAAACCATGTATCTACAATCTTCAACAATGATAGATGGGTGTACTTCTTGTAGATTGTGAGGACATTTGTATGATTTCGTACAAAGTTGCGGATATGTCGTGCATCCTCAATAATACTTACAATCCAAGGCACATCATAAGAAATAGATTTAAATGCTAAATTCAAGGAATAGAAAATGCAAGGTGTCCAATATACTTGTGGATATTTAGCTTCCAAAATCATGCCAGTAGCCTTGCAAACAAGTGCATTGTCTGTAATTATTTGCACACAAGAATCAACACCTACATATTCAATAACTTTAATGAATGACTCACCAATATATTGTGCATCCTTGTATTGTCCAAGTGCATCCATTGATTTCAAGAAAACTGGTCCATTGAAGGAAGACACCATGAAGTCGATGAGTGGGTGGCATGTTGGATCTTTCCATCCATAAAAAACAATACTAACCCCATATGTTGGCTTTGCTGATTTTATAGGCTCAAGCATTTGTCCACCTCTTTCTTTGCCTTAGTCAACAATGTGGTTCTAAGCTTCTCTAACCCAAGAGGCACATACCCTGATGGAACCCCTTGAGTTAGAGCTCGACACATCTCAAGAAATAAAGGTGAGTGTGCAACATTAAAGGATATGAAGTTCTAATAGAAAAAGAATGCAATGGTGAGATCAAGCTCTCCTTGTATCTCTTTCTAAAAAATCTTGTCCATTGGACCAAGTGCCACTTCCTTTCTTTTTGCTGCTTGACCCACACCCCCACGAAAACTCTCAAATGGAAATTTGTTGTTGTTTTTCCTCAAAAATGGAAGGGGGTCATCATTCTTGTTTTTTTAGATGATGCAACCACCCTTGCCACACCAACATTGTCCTCTTTTTCCATTCCTTTCCTCTTAGCTAAAGGCACTTGTGTACATGTTCCAATTCCACAACCTGGTAAGGCCAACAAATGAGCTTTCACACGGTAATAAGTGCTTTTGAAATGATTGTTGCATTTGCAAGCAACATAGCCTCCTCCTTTTAACTTGTTGCTTGGCACATGATCTCTTGTGACATACTTCCACAAGGAATATTTGTTTTCTTGACCATGTTGTCTTTCTAAATCCATTTTGCCCTCAACATTTGAAGTTGTTGCAGCCTCACTTCCAATAGAGGGAACACTTGCAAACCCTGATGAAATTGGAACAGAAGGGGCATCACCAATGGGAACATTCTTCCCCTTCCTTGCTGCCCTTGATTAAGCCATATGTTCTGTAAAAAAAAAAAAAAAATGCATAAACTTGTAAAAAAATGGACATGCAAACTACTGTAGCAAAAATGCAAAAAATAGAAGCAAAATGCACTTGTTGCTTAAATCACCTCCAAAATGCTACCAAACACTTTGCTAATGGCTCCCACACACCCACAACAAGAGAGAGACTCAAGAATGAGTGAGAATTATGCCCAAATCAGGCTTTAAAGGACACACGACACACTTTTGAGAGGGACACGTGTCCCTAAGTCAAGACTCACGTGCCCTTGGAATCTGACCCACGTGCCCATTGAACCCCATGTGCCAGGACACGCTGGACACAAGAATCAGACACGTTTCCTAGAAAATCATGTCTGATTCGTGGGATTCGAGACACAAGGGGGGAGGACGAATTCGGTCTCTGAGGACCAAACCAATCAACCCCCAAAACCAAAAGAAAATGCCCTAAGGTTTTGCTAGGGAAGAAATAAAAACCATGCAAATTCAAACCATAGGAGACAAATTATGCAATGTTGATACATAAAAGTAGAAATCTTTAAATAATAATTTCAATAGACATTATCTTTGGTGAAATTAAACTACCCTCACCCACGTAAAAAAATGTAGATATAGAGTACAAGATCCTACTAAACATGAGAATCAAAAAAAATCTTATCATGTCAAAGCAGCGACTAAATCAACGCAATCCAAGAAACTTAACTAAGTATTGTTTTCTTGGGAAAAAAAAGAAAAAAGAAACGACGATGCAAATCCAAACCAAACCATTAAACACAAAATATAGACACAACAAAAACAAAAACCAAACCAAAAAAACAAAAAAATCAGTCAATCATGTGTATAAGCATGTAAGGATGAATATAACAAAATTGCATCAAGTGAAATCCACATCTAAACCAAAATAGATAAACATAGAGGCTGTAAAGGACTTTTACAGTCCAAAAACATTATAGTCTAAGAACAAGCATACTATAATTCTCCAATCTAAGCATACGAAAAAATAATTCTAATCGCGTACATCCTTTGCATGTTTAGACACGGGATCGTAAATCCATGACCTTAAAGGGACAAAATCAATCCCAATTCCTATTGTGGTGGAAATCGCTGCAAATAATCCAATAATCCATGATAAGTCCATCAATAGAGCAGGGCATCATTTAATAGGCAATTGACAGGTTTTAGCATTTAGGGTAGTCATAGGGTTTTCATATTTTGCGTTTTTTGGGTTTTTCAAGGGATGCAGATGCATTGGCACAAAACTAATCAAATTAGTTAGTTTTGTCTTGAACTGGTTGGTTCTAATTGGTTCAAGACAGAACCAGTGCAAACCAGTTTGGATTACCAGTTCTGACCAAAAACCTCCCAAACCCAGTCCAATCATCTGGTTTTGTCGATTCTTTCTCTAATTACATTGGTCAATACTGTTGTTGCAATCATCTACCATCATAAATACATACCACATAGTATTTTGGCACGTGCTGTGTAGATAATAGTTTCATGGTCTAAAAGTTTGAATCAATGCATGGATATTTTTCTTGCAGAAGTGATACCACATGGACGTCAATTTGGCTAGAGGGCATCCAAATGTACTCAAAAACATCGAGGGTCATCTTCATACCTCTCTGTTTTCTGCAATAGTATCTAGGGGACATCGTGAAGCCACCCACAAACTTAGGGACATGCCCTTCCAAACAAGCACTTCCGCTCACAGTGCCCAAGTCCTCAGGGATGGTAGACGTAAGGGATGTATCTCTAAGGGGTAGATATGGGTTCCCATGCAACATTAGTTGCTACTTATCACAACATATCTATCAATGTATCATAAACTCAATTGTGGAGATTTCTAAAGTCTCCATTGCCCCAAAATAAGAAATTTGTTAACAAGAAAGCTCCTAGCCTTTAGTTAATAAAATTTCATATTAGAAAGAATCATTCTGGTTCTCCTAGCCTAAAGCACAACGACAATTCTGATTGAAGAACATAATAGAAACAATAAATCTCATTGAAGAACATGATTAAAAACTATCTGCTGTGGCACACGTAAAAGAAACAACTCTCCCTGTTCCTTGAACAACCAAGGGAAGAATTCATGAGAAAGAATGAGGGTTGTTCTCTAGAATTGGACCAGATTCAAATTTCCTTTTTCCATGCTAACCATGTATCTCTACACACTTCTATCATACATTTAAGAAATAGTATTGTTCATGGAAGTGTGCCATGCAAAAGCCATTGACCCTTGTCTACGAAGAAACAGTTACAAATCACACTAGATTGTGGCACACTAGATTTTGGTGGGCAGAAGAAACAGTTACAAATCACACTAGATTGTGGCACACTGGATTTTGGTGGGCAGATGGTACTAATTGGATTAGTATAACAATTTCAATTTCTAGAAAGATTGAAAGAAAAATAAGATCTAGCCTATTCCAAAAAGTTTTATACATGAACGACTTTGAGTTATGAAAATTGAAACCTTCCAATATGACATAAAACTCATTTTTAATGTATCCAAAATAGAGTCTATACTAGACACTTCAAATGCTAAAAACAATGTTCAACAAATAATAAACCTGTAGAAAAGAATAATTTTATAAGTTATCCACTATGGCATCGTGGTCTAAAAATAGAAGTGCTCTCAACTTGCAAGGAGCAGAGTCTAATCAGGGATTCTGATACAAAACATCCACTAGTGGAAGTCCTAAATATGAATAATAATGCAACAACACTCTGCACAGCATCAACTGTAAGAGAGTATTCTCTTTTTTTATATTTAATTATCGGAGAATCCACAGTAAGAACACTTTTTTGCCAACGTTTCAAATCCCAACCGGGATCCATCATCAGGACCAAATGAATGCTTGATAGAAGAAGAGCTGATTAGAGAGATAAATAGTGAAGAGGAGGGAAAATTAAAAGGGTCGGCTGTCATTTTTTATTAGATGACAGGTCGGCCAATTTTATTTATTTTTATTTAATTAATTTCATTTTATTAAAAAAAATTAATTAAAATTAAAATTATTCTTAATATAAATTAGAATTATTATTATTAATATAAATTATAATTGTAATTATTATTAACATAAATTAGAATTATTATTATTAATAATATTAAGCAAAATAATAATTTTTATTATTAATATTAGATAATTATAATCAAGAAATATATCCTTGATTATAATAAATTATTAAATTAATTTATTAATATTAAAATATAAATAATAATATAATAATAATAATAATATATTATTAATTATTATTATTAAATGTAAATATTAATATAATAATATAATAATTGGTTAAATAATAATTAGAATTAGTATTATTAATAGTAATTGTTTGTTTATTATAAATAATAATTTTTATTTTTATTTATTATTATAATAAATGATAATCTAATAATGGATTTGTAATATTAATTATTAATATAAATGGTATAGATTGTTTTAAATTAGAGTTGTTATTACTATTTTTAATTTTGATTCCCTATTTATAATAATTATTAATTAATATTAAATTAAAATAATAATAATAATATTATTGTTAATAGAAATTAGTATTAATATTATTGGCTCTTGGTATATAGAATTAATATCTTAAATATTTATCATTAAATAATATATATTTTAGAATTTTAGCTATTAATTATCGATTGTGGATTATATTAAGTTTATAATTATTTAAATTATATTAATCAATACTATAACTTAATTAATAATTAATAATTAGCGCTAAGATTTATTAGAATTGCTAAAAAAAATGGAAATTTTAGTTAAAAATAATTTAATTGCAGATATTATTTATTATATATATATATATATATATATATTATATAATATTATAAGAATCATTATTATCGTGAGTAATTATAATTATTATTATTTTAATTTTATAAACCTAGGTTATTAATTTATTTAGATTAGAAAGGAGGGCTAAACTAGGAAGGGTTGGTTACCTTAATTTCTCTGATTAGGGGAAGCTAGCTTCCACTAATCTCTATCCCATTGTCTCTATTGAGATTATGAGGGTGTTTGATAATCTCAAGAGCTTCTCTGATCTTTCGCTTATGATGATGCTCCTCCCTAGCGATAATTGAAGCGCTTTCCAAACAGATGTGGTGTTTGGTTTTTGAGGAGTGTTCTGCCAGGGCAGAAGTACGAGACCTTTCATTCTTAATATCAACTCCATGTTCTTTCAATCTAGTTTTCAAGGAGCGACCTGTTTCACCGATGTAGCTTTTTCCACATGAGCAATCTATCTTATAGACCCCTTTAAGATGATGATTATCAATACTATCTTTGACAGATCTCATGCCTTGCCTAATGGTTCCAGGGGCAGAGAATTGTGTGCTTATGTTATTCCTCTTTAGGATCTTAGCAATCTTATCCATAACTCCATGAATATAAGGTAGAAAAACCCTACCACACTGAAGCTGATCACGGGCCTTAGGTTCATGAGATAACATCCTTTTCTCTGCTTTCATTATTGCTCTTTTAATCTCATTTTCTTTGTAGCCTAAACCCATAAAGGCTGAGACTAAATGCTTCGTTTCTTCATCTATATGATCAACATCACAAATTCTAAGGGCCCTGATAGCAAGATTGTTTAGAACACCAAAATTTTGGGCTAGGTGATGGTGGGACTCAACGTGGAGGTAGTTTTCCGTATGAGTTGACTTTCTAAAAACCTTGTGCCCAAGGGATCCATCATCTTTCCTGATGATGAGAATGTCTAAAAATGGGATGCTCATGTTTTCTTCAAGCTCCATAGTAAATTTAATATCTGAAGAGATGGAATTTAGGTGAATAAAAAACTTTTCAAGCTCTGTTTTACCATGTGTCCATTTTATGTTGGTGTCATCGACGAATCGCTTCCACCATGCTGGTTTCAAAGGGTAAGATTCCAGGGCCTTCTTCTCAAAGTATTCCATGTATAAGTTGGCCACGATTGGTGAAAGGGGGGAACCCATTGCCACACCGGATGTCTGCTCATAATATACTCCTTGGAAGGTGAAAACAGTTGATCGCAGGCAGATTTCAGCCAATCTTGCAGTTCCCGGGTCAGTCACATCTTTTATAACTTGAATGGCTTCATCAAGAGGAATCTTGGTGAATAAGGACACTATGTCAAAGCTGACCAGGATGTCATCACTCTCCATCTTCTCATTTTTAATAAGATTCACAAATTCATGGGAGTCTTTGATGAAGGAATCAGTATTTCTGACAAGGGGTTTAAGGATTTTTTCTACATACTTAGCGAGCTCATAGGTAGGGGAGCAAATGGTATTAACAATAGGTCTAAGAGGAACTCCTTCTTTATGAATTTTGGGTAACCCATAAATCCTAGGGACGGTTTCACAGGCGGGGATCAATTTATTTTTTAATTTATCCTCAAGGTTGGACTCCAAAATTGTCTTTTTCACTTCTTTCATAATCTTGGGGATGGGATTACTGCTTAGTGTCTTATAGCTCCCACACCTGAGGTGTTCATTCATTTTGCATACATAGTCTTCTTTATCCAAGATCACTGTTGCTCCTCCTTTATCTGCCTTAAGAACCACAATTTTTTCATTGTTTCGTAGGGTTTTGAAGGCTCTCTGTTCTTCTTTGCTCAGATTGCTTTTGGGAGCTTTGGCTTTCCTCATAATGACGGAGAACTCCTGCCTTAATGCTTCTTTATCTTCCGGGGAGAGGTTTTTGATCCCATCCTCTATGCTACATATCATTTTTTCAATGGGAAGGTTTTTCGGAGCAATTGCAAATCCCAGACCCTTGCTGAGGATGTTCATGGCTACGGGATCCAATTCCTGGGAGGACAAATTTACCACTTTTCTTTTTAATTTTGTTTCGGTAGTGCTCATTGATCCAACGTTCTCTAAACCTATGTTAATTCTGTTTAAATCAGAGCTTCGTTCCATTTGTGAATTGTCATTGTCTAACTTGCTAATTTTTCCGCTTTCTGAACCCATCGCATATCCATTCAATGCCGGGTTATCACTAACGTTATCACAGTTATGTTCATGCGCAGTGCCCTGTGTATATTGAATGAGGCTCAGGTTATGTCAAGCCACCGAACACCTATTTAACACCGATTTTTCACATTTAAAATACTGCTCCTGCGTAGAAATCATGCCAACAGTGCTTTGAGAATTGTCAACAGTGCTTTGAGTATTATCCCTCTGCGCATCACTATTTATATGCGTGACTCCTGAATTATGCGTATAATTCTACGCTGTATAATCTAATTCAAGACCACCTGAAATATAATTTTAGGCAGCATTCTTGTTATGCGAAGTGTTGTTCACTAGGATGTCCTGTGTGCGCTCCTTTGGGATGCATTCGTTCTGCGTTCCATAAAACTATTCATTCGTATAATTCTGCGCTATATAATCTAATCCAAGACCACTTGAATTATTTAAATGATTTTGGGCAGTCTGCATATCATTATTGTTATGCGTAATGCTATCGTTTTGTGTTCCATGAAACTGTAATGTTTTAACCTTCATGCCCATCGTATAAGGTAAACCCCGCATGAGCCCAGAGTCACCTGCGTTTTGTGACTGGTTATCATTATCTTTGTTGTTACAGATGTTGTTATTGCCAACTACGCTGAAAGATGAATTAATGTTCAATGCTTTATCTTTATAATGCGTTCTGAGTAATAAATTAGACAATTTCTTTCCTTGACGTTTTTCAGTGATTCGTCCTTCATTAATGGCTTTCAGGGCTGCCCTTGCATCAATAATGGACCACAGATCTTTGTTGATGATGCTAGCTAGTTTTAGGTGTGCAGAGAATGTTGAGCGTCCAAGATAATCCAGAGAGGCCCTAACCTTTTTAATTTCTGCCCTTATTAGAGACATGCTCAGTTGAAAAAATGCCTTGCTGTTATATCTGTTGAGTAACCTATGATTAATTTGTGCAAATGGGAAATGAGATTATTGTCACGACAGTTCTTTAGAAAATGAAGGTCTGCAGCTCTTCTTGCTATCTTTGCTCTAGATTTTTCGAGTAAATTGATTTCACTCCAGGTATTAATATTATAATATAATAATATTTATTATAAATAAGGATATTATTCTTAGTATTAATTATTATATATTTATAAATAAAAAAATTTATTATTTGGCTTATTTATAATAATTCTAATTCATTTATGTTAATAATAATTACAATTTATAATTTATATAATTATTTATTCTAATTTATATTAAGAATATTTAATTTTAATTAAAAAATTATATAATGAACTAATTAATAAAATAAATAAAATTGGCCGACCTGTTATCAAATAAAAATGACAGCCGACCTTCTTAATTTTCCCTCCTCTTTACTATTTATCCCTCTAATCAGCCCTTCTTCTATCAAGCATTCATTTGGTCCTGATGATGGATCCCGGTTGGGATTTGAAACGTTGGCAAAAATTTGTTCTTACTGTGGATTCTCCGGTAACTAAATCAAAAGATTTACTTCATCAGCACATGGTTAGGAGACCATGATTTTTTTCACCTCGGGAGTATAATGTAGGAACATCCCACTTTCAAGTCAAAATATATTTTTACTAGAGGAGGGGTCTTTTCATTTACCAAGGGAATTGGTTCCCTAATTGTGTGGAATTGTTTAAATTAATGTATTTTCATAATTTTTTAGAATAAATGTATTAAGTGAGTAATTGATGTAATCAAATCTTCTCTTAAAAGAGAGATCTCGAGAGTATTTTTGGAGAGTTAGAAAGATTTTAGAGGTAGTCAGATTTATAGGAGTGTTTTGTGGATCTAGAGAGCTCAGATTTAGAGATTGTTGAAGGAGTTGTGGATTTGAACTAACTCTGGTTAATAATCCCATTTTTATATATAACTTGTAGACAAGTTATTCATTATAAGGAGGAATAGGAAGAGACCAAGAGAAGCTAGAGGAGTGTGGGGGCCAAGTAGGGCCAGAAGGCCAAGAGAGGACTGTAATGTAAATCAGGCCAAGAAAGGGTCGAACGTTGTATCCTAAGACAAAGAAGCCTTTTGTAACTATTGTATATAATAGAGAAGTATCACTCTGTTTTGAGTGTAGTTGGAGGGACAACCTTTGTTATTGTTTTAGTCTTGTTTAATGTTATACAAAAATGTACACTTATTGATATTGCAGGTGCTAAATCTCAAGAAGAAAAGCCTTTGAGTGTGCATCTGCGATATAAAGGAGATGCAGAGGGAGAAAACTTGTTGGGGAGAGACACAGGATAAGACTGATCTGTAGATGGAAAAAGATTAGGAGGACTAACCCTTTATACAAGCGTTCAAAGTAAAGCATGAGATGGAGAGTCATAAACAAGCTTAGGAAGGACAACATTGATCGTTGATCATCAAGTTGGGTCAACGATCCCTACAATAAAAATCTCAGGAGATTAGAGCAGTGCAGTGGAAGCGTACAAAGAGTGAAAATGAGTTGAGATTATGAAACCAGAATAAGCCGAGAAAGGCCAAACACTTGGTGTATTTTCATTGACATGAGTATTTCATTTGAAGGAGCTAGAATACATCAATAGATAGAGCCAGGAGATGAAATTAAAGAGCCAGTTTGGAAATGCAGATCTCGTAAGAAATTTTATTTAAGTGTTGGGGATATGGGACTAGAAATCATCTACCAATGGAGTTGCAAGTGACAGAAATGTTTTCCATTCCCCAAAACCATCAAAGCTCGGAAGCTATCTGAATTTAGGTTCAACATACAGTAATACCAACAGGTGGAGAAGCATATTAGTGGTGCTTTCTCGTTATAAGAGAAATTGGGCTAGAGAGAAGAATGTAAAGAAAGAGAGACTAAGCCTGAAAGCTCTCAAGGCACGAGTTTGGAGACGAGCGGGTCCATCTCAGAAGTCCCGGAAGGTAAGAAACCCGTAACCTTTTAGGAATTGACTTTAATAAGAGAATTGGGGATTAAAGGTTGTGGGAAGAGAGGCTAGAAGTTTGGGATCCCATAACATTTCTAAAAGCACCAAGGTACTTGTGGAGCCCACAACCCAAAAAGGTGGCTTGCAAGGCTTTTCCTGTTATAGGGAAAAAAAGACCCGAGCAAGACTTCACAAAGGAAACAGCTCAATAAAGCGGTGACTATTAGATGATGGGACCAATTCAAAAAGAGCTTGATAAAGCGGTGATGATTAGATGGTGGGACCAAGTCATAATTCCCAGAGTCCTACAAGCCCATAAGTGTTGAAAATGTTGTTTCAATAAAGTTACAGGGACACGTATTTACAAGGTAGAAACCATTGTACAATGCTTGGTTATAATGCTTGATTCTAGCTATTGCGGCTAGAATAAAAAGAAAACGATCTTGGATTCGAGGGATATTAAACAATAAACATAGACACAATATTTAATTCATTGAGTTACAGGGATTGAAGAAAGTTCTTAGCGGGGTAGAGAGTGAGTTGGGACTGTGGAATCGAGTGAACCCAACTCTGGATATGGGTTGGGGTTTGCATAAATCTTGGTCTTGTTTTTTGTCTTGGATTTCTCATTTTTATTTTATTTTATGAGAAGAGAAGAGTTGATTGGTTTCTCCCTTTTGGCATTTTTTCCCTAGCTTGGAGCCTATATCTTGTGTTCATTGTCTTTTGTGATTATGTTTTGGAAATTATTTGATGAATAGAATATATAAAATAATAATAAGCCAACATATATTCAAAATCAATTATCAAGTAAGAGAAATCAACCCTAATTTTTTACCTAGTGATTTCTCAACATGGTTTCAGATCTAAAGTGAGGAGAAGGAAACTTGAAGATCAGTCTTGTTGGCATAAGTGAAAGAAATTTCTACAACAATTATTTGATATACTTTGGAGGACATTATTTGTAAAGGGAATAAGGAAAAATACTTAAAGATCTCCATCCATCCTGAAGGAAGACCACTACATCAACTATCCATCTTTCCCTATCATTTAAGGCTCTTGGTTACCCATCATCTTTTTGACAAAAATCATCATTTCTCTCTCTTGGAATATTTTTCATCATCACTCATTTTGGAATACACGTCTACAAAATTCATCACTTAAGAAACATCAATATGTTGGGAACATCATCTATATTCTCAATATCATCATTCATCATTAAAGCAGTTTGAAGACTATTGCAACAACCAAACTTGAATTCATAACTCTAGGACATCTTTGAAGCCTCTTGGAATCTTGGGAGCGTCAAGATATTTGAAGACATCATCATCAAGTAGGTCACTCTTTTGAAAAGTAAGTACTTTATTTCACTCCATTTCTCGATCCTTAAATTAAATGACTTCCTTTTTTAAGGAAGGCAAAAAACTCGATGGGTCACCAAACTTTCAAGCATGGAAGAATATACTTGATTTAGTGCTCATATAAAATGAATTCATGGATCACGTTCTAAGAAAAGTTACAGAACCAAAAAGGGATAAGGCTCCAGACTTGGCCGGCAAAAATAAAGAAGATAGGGCTCAAAGGATTCTTAAGGAGTCCATAAAAGACAATCTTATCCCCTTTGTTGTAGATTTGGGCACATCTAAATTAGTCTATGAAAAATTTTTAAACTATATGTAGTCAGTACCACACATCAAAAAATATCTTGCAGGTATCGACTTTACAAAACAAGGTTGTCGAAAGATGAAGAATTGGCCTCATATATTACAAAAATATCACAATTAAAAGATCAACTACAAGGGCTTGGAGAATTCATTTCTGATTTTGAATTAACTACTTGTGTACTCAATGCTTTACCTTCAAAATGGAGTAGTTTTGTGACTCATATATTTAGGAAAGGACACTTCAAACTTCATTGAGCTATGTGATTTCTATATTCTATAAGAAACCAAATTGAAGTCCAAGGATGACATTGAAACCAACAATGAAAAGTCTTGAACTTTTGCTGCGAGATCAATGAAGAAGCTTGGAAATTTTCGAAGATTTGAGCCTAGTCATAAGTATAACAACAACAACAAAAATCAACCATGTGAAAGATAAGGTATGTACAAAGTACAATGCTTTGGGTGAAATGAATATAGGCACTTTAGAAGGGATTGTCCCAAAGATCCTCAAAACAAGAAGAAAAATAAGAGGAAGGAACGAAGTGGAATTCACATTGTTGTAGAAAATGAAGAACGTGAAAAGAAGACGAAGAATGAAGATCATAAGGATCTCTATTAATAAAGAACTCCACCACTACCAGGTCTACTAGCAGTTTGTTTTCTCTTTTATGAGAAAATGATCATTAGAGTAGAATATGCGGTTACATTTGTATAAGAGTCTTGGATTTTTCAAATAATGGCATCATGAGAAGAAGCTTATATCATTGGAAGAATTAAAATTCTATATAGTTAGTTACATTTTATTGGAAGCAGTCATCTAGCATGAAGGATTTGGACCATCTGGTACTTCACAGTTCATACATCAACTACATTGTATCATGTTGATCTAGATGTAGTCATTTAAGGATCACAAGGATCCTCTATAGTAACGAAACCATTGTATATGGAAGAATCATAGTAAGATCATGGAAGAAACTTTGGAGCAATCTAAAAAGTTTGAAGTTATGAAGATACTTAAGTTGTAGCACGAAGATATAACTAAAACATCTCTCATCTTAAGGAAGGAATCTCATCTTAGACATCAACTTCAAATAAAGTTAAAGATGTTGTTTGTTCAAAAGGAAGTCAACTAGATGGCTATATGAAAAGAAGAGGTATGCATATTTTTAGAAAAGGCTCTTCATTAGAAAGTAAATTATATATTGATAAAGTTTTGAAGGAAAATATTAATGCATAAATACACGTGAAAGAATAAGCATGGCATGCATTGGTTAAATTGGGAAATTTAGGACTCTTCCATATGGTTATTCGATATATAGAAGCATGATAAATGAGAAGAACACAGGGTGATATTGAACAACCTCTAATATGGTCTCTTGAAGAAGGTAAGAAATATAGTAATGAAAAATTTAAGAGATGTAAATATATTAATGGATACGATATTGAAGCTTGATGATTGGTTCACAAACACATTGATTGATGATTGAAAACTAAAGATCATGAAGAAGAAATATAGTATATACCATACAAAGGGATTATGACCTTAAAGGGAGAAAGTAGCATAATTTAACATCTTGACTAGAGGATATTGAGATTTGGAAACTCTAGTATTGAGAACAAATGTTTAGATATGGTATGAATTCCCAAAAGAATATATGGCAGAAGTGTGTGCATTATAAAAGTAGGAAAAGAAACAATTTGATATAAGAAGTCATGAGAAACTTTTTTAATCACTTGATGGCATGATTCGATTCTTATCTAAAAGAAGTTGACTTTCCTAGATGGACAAAAGGAGCTATAATTTTCTCTACATTGATTCGTTTGACAAAGATACTTTTGATGATAAATATACTATAAATGATGGTTGATGGAAAGTGATATAAAAGGTTGATTGCAAGAACCTTGTCATGAAGATAGATTCTGATATAGTTTGGCTCCATGAAATCCAGGAATGTCAAAGCTAAGGTATGGTGTGTTGCGAGATAGAATTTCTACAACTACACGTAGATCTCCAAAGAAGAACAAGTAGTTGATGAATGAGAAAAAATATTATGGTTATGTCTTCTAGTTGAGAGGGAAGAAGGATCTCATCTCTCTTTGGGATGGAGTGAGGATTATCTCCCTCGTTGAGAGGGAGTGATGAGGGACACCATATTATACATATGTCATGCACTAGGCTAGGTCTAACAACCATAAGTCTAGTGAAGGATCTGGTAGGGATAATGAAGGATTGGATAAGCATCTGGGACCAATACTCCTCAAGGATTTGGAATCCAAGATAGAAAGTAGTCTCGTGGAACAATACTCTTTGAGGATAGGATAGGTATCAAAGATAAAATTAGTTGAAGAGGATTGATATTCTTTGAGGATTGGGAATCCAAGTTAAGAATAGTCATGTAAGGACATACTTGGTGAACATTCGAATGGGGTGTGTGTTGAGTCCCAAAACTGCATCTTTCCTACACCTTTTTCTAGTTTCTTTCCATTCATCTAAACCTCCTAAATCATCAGTATCATTGCATAATAGTTTTAAAAAAGGGAATTTAAAGTGGTTTCTTGACTATGTGTTTGTGTTGCTATTTGAACTAGATTTTTGTTTATAAGGTGCGGAATCTTGTCACTTTACGCAGCCAGCCCAAGTTTCCGCAGCTATTTTGTCAAAGTCTATATTGCAGGTGTCTTCAGGCGAATCGAGCCACATGGGAAAGTTGCAACCTACGTGGACATGGACCGAGTCCTATTGGCTCAGTCGAATTCAGCAGAAAAGGCCATAGTCAACGGTGGGAAAAACGGTGGTCAACTCAAGAGTCCTACGGTGATAAAACTCTGCTTTTCATGAAGCGAAGCTTTGCGTGGTTGTTCCTAGATCTCGGGGGACAAGTTAACACCTGTGGACTGCTCCATGAACCGGATCCAACAGCCACCTTCCAAAGATTGAATCCTCACGGCAACCATAGTGCTAAATCTCGGGACGTGGTTGTTTATGTGTTTTGTATCAGCACAAAATGTAGGAAAACAGTTATATTATCCTCTGTTATAAATAATGCATTCTCATACGCATACTAGTTAGCTTTTTGAATCTAATTTTAATTGTAAAGGAACCCATTGTGCCGTAACTTTATCACTGTGTTGTGGCTGCATTTTAATACATGAGAAGTCTCTGTTTTTGAGCTCAATTGGTGGTTGATCGTTGACTGTCCGAGGATTGTGCAGAGGGCCCCTGCACAGGCCGAGGTCTTGTTTATTATTGTAAAGTTTCATGTTTCATTTCTTTATGTTCTTATGCCATAATCATTCACGTGTATATGTATCACAGTTCTTATGGTGTTAACGCTTGATAGTTTTCCATAGTTTTTCACATTTTTAACTGATCAGTGCTTTTGTTTCAGATCACAATAGGTAGCCCGGGCAGCACATAGTTTTCTAATGACTAATGACATGGGATCATTCTTGTCCTTCTGCTGATTTTCATTTCCTTCAGTTTTTAGTTCCAACATTGTGTTATTTATTTCAGTTTTGCTCATTTACTTTTCTACAAGTTATTTATTGAATTGCTCATGACATTCTCAGTTACCTCCTAAAGCCAGAGCGAGTCAAATGGTGAGGGATTGAAGTATGAAGTGTGTAGTTTGATATTAGTTTATTTTTCTGCAAGTTAGTATTGAATTTCTCATGACATTCCTAGTTACCTCCTAAAGCCAGAGCGAGTCGAATGGTGAGGGATTGAAGTATGAAGTGTGTAGTTTGATATTAGTTTTATTTTCTGCAAATTAGATATCAAATTGCTCAAGTTGTTTATAATCACCTCCTAAAGACAGAGCGAGTCGAATGGTGAGGGGTCAGAATATGAGTTGATGTAATGTGATTTTAGTTTACTTTGCTTGCAATTCTTAGATTTATTTGAGTTCATTTTTCTTATATTTTCATGGCAGCAAGGATAATGGGTTTCATGGTCACTAGTTCACCATTGTTTAATTAGAATAGTGGCACATTTTCACTCTCTTTTCAAGAATTAGTTTCATCATCGCATGTTTTTAGAAAGTTTGAAGTTTTGAAAATCATTTTAAAAGACATCATTGCCTTGAACATTTATATCATACTTGTCTTTTATAATTTCCATCTCACATTAGGGAATTAACAGAAATAAACCCAAAACAAAACAAAAACTCAAAAACAACAAAAAAATAAGAAATAGGTTATCTTGCACATATGGCGCACTGCACTTCAACAGTTTACGACTCCCTGATTGACAATTAATACAACAATTTAGGACTCTCTCAGTTGACCAAACATTTTGGCGTCGTTGCCGGGGAAGTGTAACTAGGTAGCCAATTTCCTAAAAAAAACAAAAACAATAAAAGGAAGGGAAAAATTGATAACTTCTTGAAGTATGCTCTCCTCTTGCACTTAGTGTGATCTGGAGGATCAGAAAAGAGAGTTATTGGTTCAATAATTTCTTAAGTATGCTCTCTTCTTGCACCCAGTGTGACCTGGAAGATCAGAAAGAGAATTATTAGCCCAACTTGAAAATAAATAAAAAAATGACATGCATAGAGCAAGTGATTCTAGGGGAAGGTTTATAGCTAGAGCCAAGAGTTCGATTTTCACTACTCCATCTTCTTCAAGGCATAGACAATATTCACCACCATCTACCCCTAGCCCTAAGATTCCTGGAATTCAAGGAGTAGCTGAATTAGAAGATTTTCCTACACCATCTACCAAATCTCATTTAGAGGAAGACCCTTTCTTTACTTCTGCAGGAGAACATATTGTAATTCAAGAAGTAGAATCACCTGAAGAAGAGAAGAATGAAACTCCCTCTCATCCTCCCTTAATAGAAGAACTAGAGGACTCTGAGGACTCTGAAGAAATTATCATGACAGAAGAAGTAGTAGATGGATTTGGAGGTATAGGTAGAGGTAGAGGAGGAGGAAACAATGGAAGAGGAAATGGAGGAGGAAGAGGTAACAACGGAGGAAATAGGGATGGGGATAACTCATTTGGATTCCCTATAGCTGATGAGGAAACCCATACAACAATGAAAAACATTTCACCATCTGTCCTCCCAAACTTTCATGGGTTGAGAAGTGAGGATCCCGAAACATTTCTATTTGAGTTTGAAGTCTTGTGTCGAACCTATGATTATATGGAAGATTCTCAAAAACTCAAACTATTTCCTTCAACATTAAAAGGAGCTACTT
>APFE030281829.1:245765-288082 GCA_000404065.3 Pinus taeda | reverse complement strand
TCAAAGAAATTGGTCTAAGAAACAGGAAGGAAAAGAATTGAAAAGGAAAATCTATGAAGAATCTTTTGGGAGAAAGGCAGCAGAGGTTGTGAAGCTGGCGGAGCCACTAGTTAAGGTGTTGCGCTTGGTGGATGGGGAAAGGTTGGCTATGGGCTTCATTTATGAGGCTATGGATCAAGCAAAGGAGCAAATAAAGACGGTATACAAAGGATAGAGTGGCAAAGTATGGGCCCATTTGGGCAATCATTGATGAAAGATGGAACAATCAACTCCATCGCCCTATACATGCAGCTGGGTATTTTTTGAACCCACAGTATCATTATAAAGCTAAGGAGTCAGGAGCTTTGAGGGGGGAGGTCAGAGATGGACTGATTGATTGCATTGATCGCATGATCTCATTGGAGTCTGATCAGCTGGAGATACACCGACAGGCCACAATCTTCAGCAATGCTTTAGGTACCTTTGGGAAGAACCTAGCAAAGATTGCAAGAGAAGCAGATGAGCCAGGTAAACAAAAATTTCAATTTTCAAATTCTTAATAGTTTTACTTTTTTTTTAAGTTTGTTAAATCGTTTATAATTTGAAAGTTAGATATAATTTGTAATTTTGTTGAGCTAACTCATTACACTCCTATGTTTTTTGTAGCACAATGGTGGGAGGCCTTTGGTGGCCATTTTCTTGAATTGCAAAGGTTGCAATTCGTATTTTGAGTCAAACTTGCAGTGCATCTGGGTGTGAGCGCAATTGGTCTGTCTTTGAGAGGATTCACACAAAGAAGAGAAACCGTTTGGATAAAAAACGATTAAATCATCTAGTTTATGTCCAATACAACCTCCGGCTCAGACGAAACCATTTGCTAAACAAAAGACCTGATTCAGATCCCATTGTGTTGAAGACATTGATCCAACATCAGACTGGGTAGTGGAGAGTCGTCCAGCAGAGTTTGATCCTGATGAGGATCTTGATTTAGATTTAGATATGGAGACATCAGTTGAACTTGAACATGTTGTTCAAGTTGAATGCAGATCCCAATCCACCAGCCTCAGTCTCACAGCCAGCAAGGACTCCAGTTGTAGGTGCTTCCTCTGCTCAGCCACGACAGAAGCACAACCGCATATCTACTCTATCTCAGCTTGCATCTGCTGTAGTTGCACGGCCTACTAGTGGTACCACTTCTACAGTTGTAGTTGGAGATGATGATGATGAGGAGGAGCCATGGGGCCCCCTGTCTAACTCTGATGATGATGATCCAGAGATTGATCGACATGATCTTGGCTCCTCTGGCAGTAGCTACTAGCCAGTAGTACTAGTACTGGAGTCTGGTCACCGTCACAGTTTACTTTTGTTGTAGAGACCATTTCTAGCCTCCTTGGTTATATGTTTTTTGTTTTGAGTCTTTGATCATGTATGACAGTTGACTATGTATTGCCATTGGGTACCATTTTGATATAATGGATTGGTTCATGAGCCTACTTTGATCATATTTTTGTCTTCCATCTATATTATAATGCTGTGTGTTTGGAAACATGAACGAAAATCTTTAAAATTATGTTTTTTTATAAAAAAATAAATATTTAATGTATTTTTTACAACGACCGAGTCATTGAAATCGAGCCGGCCGAGTCATTACCGTTTCGAAGTCGGAGTCGGAGTCGATCCTCGGCCGAGTCGGAGTCGGAGTTGGAGTTTTAAAACTATGGTTTAGAGCCTCTAGACTCTGCACAATCTCGACACTAGTAAAATCCGCACCTCCTGGCCACGGGAGTCAATCCTTCCTGACTAAGAAAGTTAACCAGGCACTGCGTAGTTCAGGTCTACTCCTTTCTGCCACTACATTGATCCTTCTCCCGACTCAAACTTGATGACATAGGCACTGCATCACCCCTTCCTTGCTACTTTTCTGCTAGGAATAGCTTCTGTCACTTGGGACAGTTGTTTTTGTTGCTGCTACTCTGCTCGGCTGATGCCCTCAGTTCTCATGTGATCTGCAACCATGCTTTGATACCATGTTGGAATTTCTAACTCTATCTGTTAGAAATCCTTCATGTACTTTCTAATTTATTTCTTCCTACTTGTTCTGTTAATTAACAAGTTATTTACCATGTAAACACTGAAAATAAATACAAGTACATGCTCAACATACAGATCATCAACTGAAGGAAAAACAAGCACACAAGTGACACCATTATTTTTGGACTAATGTCCCCGAAAAAGCCCAATGTGGGAAAACCGGTGCAGCTATCTGAGGGTTTTATTATTAAGCAGTTTCAGAATACAATTTGGATGCCAGAAATGGCTCAACCAAAAGAGAATGCTCTCGGCAGTAGTACCTCTCAATTGGAGACAGATATTCCGACTAAAAACCCCGAATATACAATCCCACAGCTCTCAGCTCCAATCTGCCCCTTGAAATCTCCCAGCGTCAGCCTCTAGGGTCTGTGTTAACCTCTCTGGCCCAACGTCACCCCAACTAGCCCTGCATCAGCCTCTGGAGCCTCCACGTCACCCACACTAGCTCTCTTTGGCACTGCGTAGCTCCTTGTTGCCTCTGGCTACTTCTGCGTGGCCTCTAGCTGGCTCTCTATCAACCCTCTCCCCGCTTCTGCGCTGATGCTCCCGATACACTCTTTGCTTCTGTATTCACTATCCCTCAGATGGAACTCTGATCACTCCTTCGATTTCCTCAGCAAGCCCTGCCCCAGAAAATCGAAATCTTGATCAACTCGGTGTGTTCTCCAAGTGACCCTCAAGCCTCCTCTTATACTTTTCTCGTTGACAATTCAACGACCAGGATTAAGTCCCTAATCAATGGCTAAGATTAGATCTGGCTTAATCCATGAATTTTGGACCATTCTAACTCAGTTTTATATTAATTCACATTAATATTTTATTTTCCCTAAGTTTAGACTTAGGGACTCCATTAAAAATATTAATTATTTTAATATCTCCCAAACTGGTTAGATTCTGCCCAAACCATTTCTGGGTATTGGAGATCTCATGTGCTTTAGCCTCTCCAGCAATTTTCATGGCTAGGGCACATCCGATGCTACCCCAAATCAACACTTGCTTCACTTCGGAGTGTGCCGAAGTATTTGACAATCAAGATCAGGGGGACCGTACAAGGGTAGTGTTTGTCAGTCCTTGTTGATAGTGGGGCCACCCACAATTTCAATGATGCTCAAATGGTGGAGCGTAGGGGCATCCAGGCAGCTACATTTGAGGGGTTCTCAATTTTGGTACCCGAAGGCTGGACCGTGCAGTGCACTAAGTATGTCCCCGGGTTGACCTTGAAGATGGGGAACTACTCACTCACTAATCATTTATTCGTGGTTGATGTCCCAAACACCAATGTCGTGTTGGGTGTCCAATGGTTGTATGCATTGAGGAAGGTCACCAATGATTGGCAGAAGTTGGAAATGGAGTTCAAGGGGCCAGATGGGTGTGAAAATTTCAAAATAGAAATCCAACTGCAGTGACTGATATTATTTCTTCTACTTATTAATTCAGAAATAAGTTATTCACAATGTTTCTATGGAAAATATTGAAATAAATTCTACTGCAGCTTTCACAATTAAAATACTACCGAAAGTAAATGCAAAGAAAAATACTAGCACAAGGATAATCACAATGACAGTGATTTTTGGACAATTGTCCCTAGAAAAACCCAATGTGGGAAAACCGGTGCAGCAGATGAGGTTTCTTTATTAATATTCAGCAAAAATCTCATGTACAAGATGCAACTAGCAAAATAGAAAAGATATCTATATGAGAATTTTACAAACAAAATTCTCACTCCTTGACAAGACTCTGATTTGAGAGAGGACATGCTACCCGCACTGTCACTCAATGCATCAGTTTCTGCGTAGAGACTACGTGGTCCCAACGTCTCAGCGTCTGCAATGTCCCTCTGTGTCATAGCTTTTGCGTCATCTCTTCTCCACTTTGCTTCTTCTGCTCCTGCCTCTCAACTACTTTTGATACCCTCTCTCCTCCTCACTTGCAACTCTCCCTCTGAATCGATTTCCTCTTGCGGAACTTCGACTAGTGAGGAAATGGATTTTGCTCGAGTAGTTGAGTATTTGCCTGGTGTGTTTTCCAAATGCCCATCGAAGTCCTTATAATCCTCCAGTTGAGTATTCAACGGCCCAGATTAGATTCTAATCAATGGCTCAGATCATATTGGCTTGATCCTCGTCTTCTTCTAGAAGTTTCACCCATAGTTAGATTAATACCCTTTAATTATTTTAATTTCCTAAGTTTAGACTTAGGCACTCATTAAAAATAATTAATTATTTTAATAAAACTATCGCCAGGTGGAATTTCCCAAAACGATTTATGGGTATTGTGGAATACATGTGTCTAAGCCTCCCTGCAAAATTTGAGACTTAGAGCATATCCGATGCTACCAGAAATTAACACTCCCTCTTAGCAAGGAATGTGCTCTAGCAATGCAATTTGTCAAAGCATCACCCTGTTTTGTAACATATCCCTCTGCGCTACTGATGTCTGACATCACTGCCCACCAACTATTGCGCAAATGTTGCATTTGTACTGTTGTTGACCCTGCCACTGCAAACACTGCATCTGTATGGCAACTCCCTCCCATTTTGTGTCACTATAACTGAGAAATCACATGTTTCAGCTACTAAAACAGATTCTCTAGCATACCCATAAACTCTCTGAACTGAATGAACTTAGCTCTTCCTAGAGCCTTTGTGAGTATGTCTTCTACCTAATCTCTTGTGGGGACATACTGTAGTTGTACTGCCCCACGCTGAACACAGTCTCTAATAAAGTGACATTTGATATCAATATGTTTCAACCGATAATGAAACACTGGATTCTCAGAGAGTTTGATACAACTCTGACAATCGCAGTAAATCCTGGTTGCTTCCATCCTTTTTCTAAACAAACTCACAACCAGTTTTCTAAGCCATATAGCTTCACACGTAGTTGTGCTTGTTGCCATATATTCAGCTCCTACTAAGCTCAGAGCTACCAACTTTTGTTTCCTGCTGCACCAAGAGATCATTCCTGATCCAACACTAAAGCAGTACTCAGAGGTAGTTTTCCAGTCTGTTGAACTACCTGCCCAATCTACATCTGTGAATCCATCCGATCTGACGTCATCTCCTTGGGAGTATTTCAACCCATATCCGATTGTTCCACGCACATACCTAAGAATGTGCCTAGCTGCTGCCTAATGTACCCTTTTTTATTCCACCATGAACTGACTAAGGGTGTTGATAGTGAAGCAAATGTCTGGCCTAATGTTGACCAGATACACGAGCAACCCAATGAGTTGTCTGTACAAGATGGGGTCCACCTCCTTGTCCCCTGATGCATTTATTTTCTTCCAATTGGTGATCATGGGTGTAGCCATGGGTCGACAATCTTGCAATTTGAATCTCTTCAGAATCTCTGTAGCCTATCTTCCTTACCCAAGGAAGATCTCCCCATTCTTCTGCCAAACTTCCAATCCTAAAATGTAATGCATCAATCCCATATCCTTCATGTCAAATTCTGCTTCGAGATTCTTCTTGCAGTCCTATATGAGCCTAGATGACCCTGTTAGAAACAAGTCATCCACATATAATACTAGAATAAGTCACTCATTCTCCACCATTAAATAGTAGAGATTGGGATCAGCCTCACTGTTGACGAATCCTAATTGTTGCAAGTAACTATCAATCAGATCATACCATGCTCTAGGTGCTTGCTTGAGCCCATACAGGGCTTGCTTTAATCTGCATACATGAGTTCTCTTTTCATGAGTTTTGAAACCTTCGGATTGGTCTATATACACCTCTTCTTCTATCACCCCATTCAAGAATGTTGTCTTGACATCCATCTGGCGAATCTCCCATCCCATTTGAGCTGCCTGCGATATAATGGATCTTGATAGAGGTATATTGGGCTATTAGGGAGAAGGTCTCCTCATAGTCTATTACTTCTTTCTGTGCATACCCATTTTCCATGAACTTAGCCTTGTACTTCTCTATACTGCCATCTGCAACATACTTGATCTTGTAGATCCACCTTGATCCTACAACTGATCTATCCTTGGGTCTAGGTACTATTTCCCAGATGTCATTCATCATGATCGTACTATACTCTTCTACCATGGCATCCACCCAAAATTTGTGTTGAATGGCTTCCTGAAAGCTAGAGGGTTCTTCAAACTATGCTACCAAGCCCTGGTACCTGTTAGGTTGTCGACACTGCCTCGTCTTGGGTCCAAGAGCTTCAACAAACTCCTTTGCATCCCTTAGTGCCTATCGTACTTCCCTGCTAATTCTACCACTGGTGGTGGGAGGTTCAATCAACTCCTCATGATCCTGTCGTTCCATCTGCTGAGAACTATCTGGATTTCCTTCCTTTGAGGAAATACTGGTACTAGTCATTGTACTTGATTTAGGTGTCTGTCCTCTTGCCTGTCCTCCTTGCTGCCCCTGCTATTGTTGGACTAAGGGAACATCTACTCACTGACCTTCTACTAGCATCTCTCGAGATTTCCTGAAAGGTCCATCCTCCATGAACTTCACATCTTGTCTCACTACAATCTTCCTACTGCTAGAAATGTAGATTTTGTATGCCTTTGAGGTCTTGCTTATCCTACAAGGTACCCCTTTTCTGCAGTGTGATCCAGTTTACGGCACTTCTTGTCTGGAATGTGACAATATGCCACGCTTGCAAATATCCTGAGATGACTTCGCATCTCGTCTCACTACAATCTTCATCCTCCATGAACTTCACATCTCGTCTCACTACAATCTTCCTGCCGCTAGTAGAAATGTAGATTTTGTATGCCTTTGAGGTCTTGCTTATCCTACAAGGTACCCCTTTTCTGCAGTCTGATCCAGTTTACCGCACTTCTCATCTAGAATGTGACAATATGCCACGCTTCCACTGATTTCTGGCTTCTTCCTTGTGAAGACTCCTTCAGGTGTTTTCTTCCCTAATGCTCTATGAGGAGTTCTATTCTGGATATACATCGTCGTGTTGCAAGCTTCTGCCCATGACAACTTAGGCATATCCTGATCATACAACATAGCCTTTGCCGCTCCAACAATAGTTCTATTCTTGCGCTCTGCAACTCCATTCTGCTCCGAACTATAAGGAGTTGTCCATTCTCTTTTGATGCCCTCCTTTGTGCAGAAATTTGTGAAGTCTTTGTCTGTATATTCTCCACCATTATCTGAACCCAATACCTTTATCTTTTTCCCTGTCATGTTCTCAACGAGAGCCAACTCTCTGAACCAATCAAATACCTCATCCTTGGTCTTTAAGAAATAGATCTAGGTTTTTCTAGAGTGATTATCAATAAAGGTGACGAAGTATTCGCCACCACTAAGAGCTCTTGTGGACATAGGACCACAGCTATGTTGCACAAAACTTCTAGGAACCCAGCATTTCAGGCCGTACCAGTACCCGAAACGTTGAAACTTGGCCGAAACTCGACCATCATGTAATCATCTATGAGAGTTAATATAGACTTATTTTTCCTTCTAAATTGTCATCGATGAGTCTTATTCCCCTTTTTTTTGCAAAGATAATGTGTTATTCACTTATTTATTTATTTATATATATATATTATATATACATATATGACATTTCCATTTTTTGGAGGTGACGTTTCTAAACGTACCCGTTTCAGAAACTCCGAAACGTTTCGGCGTTTTGTGCAACTTGGGACCACAGATATCTGAGTGTATCAATCCCAATACGCCTTCTGCTCTATTTTTACTCCTAGGAAAATTTGCTTTAGTGTACTTCCCTAGTATGCATCCTCTGCATATATCATCATGCTCAGTACTAAGGACTAGAACTCCTGTCACAGTCTCTTTGAGCATCTTCAGTGCTTCGTGGTGTAAGTGTCCCCTTCTCTTGTGCCATAGCTCATTCAATTCCTTTTCACCATTAAGATTGTTGCCTATCAGGGGCATTGGAGACTCGAGCTGCAATCTATAAAGTTTGTTGCTTTAAGCTTCAATTTGTCTCTTCTTCTTCCAGCTTGGATGTTTGATATATACTTTCCTTCCAATGAAGTATACATCGTATCCCTTGTCCTATAACTAAGACACTGAAATCAAATTCATTCCTAAGCTGGGCACATGCAGAACATTAGTGACTCGGATGTTGGTTCCTACTTCTGTCTGAAATGTTATGGTCCTCTCGCTACTGGAGTATACTTCGTTTTGTTTCCCATCGTAATCTGGAAGTCCATTTGTTCTTCTTGATAGCTCAAAAAACATTCTTATACTCCAGTCATATGAGCAAAAGCCCCGCTATCAATGTACCAAACATCTGTTGATGCTGAACTTAACAAACATGTGAATTCTTCTTCCAATCTAGAAGATAATCTGGAGACATCTTGATTTTCCATCCTTCTTAGTGGTATATTCCTATCGATCTCTGATGTTTTTTCTGCCCCAGCAATTGCTGCAAAAGAGATTGCGTCTTTACCTGAATACTACTATGCACTAAAGCTTTTGTGCTGCTCCCTTTGTCGCTAGCAATTTCAACCTGGAAATCTTCTTCTCTGTCGACTCACTCAGAGAGGGATTTTCTTATGAAAAATTTGCCCCTCCAAGACTGGACTGCACAATTCCTCAGGGGTTTCGATTTTCTGCCTATGCAATAATTTCGAACTCCCTTCTTCTCCTCAACGTTTGGCTCTTCCGATCTGCACTTATCTCAACTTTGATACCATGTGAAAATTTCAAAATAGAAATCCAACTACAATGACTGATATTATTTCTTCTACTTGTTAATTCAGAAATAAGTTATTCACAGTGTTTCTACGGCAAATATTGAAATAAATTCTACTACAACCTTCACAATTAAAATACTACGGAAAGTAAATGCAAAGAAAAATACTAGCATAAGGATAATCACAATGACAGTTATTTTTGGACAATCATCCCCGGAAAAAACCCAATGTGGGAAAACCAGTGCAACAGATGAGGGTTTCTTTATTAATTTTCAGCAAAAATCTCATGTACAAGGGCAACTAGTAGAATAGAAAAGATATCTCTGTGAGAATTTTATAGACAACTTTCTCACACTCCTTGGCGAGATTCTGATCTGAGAGAGGACCTGTTGCCCCCACTGTCACTCACTGCGTCAGCTTTTGCATAGAGACTGCGCAGTAACAGTGTCTCAGCTTCTGCATTGTCCCTCTGCATCACAACTTCTGCGTTTTCTCTTCTTTGCTCTACTTCTTCTGCTCCTGCCTCTCGACTACTGCTGATATCCTCTCTCCTCCTCACCTGCAACTCTCCCTCTGAATTGATTTCCTCTTGCCAAACTTCGACTAGTGAGGAAATCGATTTTACTTGGGCAACTGAGTATCTACCTGGTGTGTTTTCCAAATGCCCATCAAAGTCCTTCTTATAATCCTCCAGTTGAGTATTCGACAGCCCAGATTAGATTCTAATCAATGGCTCAAATCATATTGACTTGATCCTTGTCTTCTTCTAGAAGTTTCACGCACAATTAGATTAATACCCTTTAATTAATTTAATTTCCTAAATTTAGACTTAGGAAATAATTAATTATTTTAATAAAACTATCTCCAGGTGGAATTTCCAAAACGATTTATGGGTATTGTGCAATACATGTGTCTAAGCCTCCTTGCAAAATTTGAGACTTAGAGCACATTTGATACTACCAGAAATCAACAGTGAGAAGGTGGTATTGCTGAGGGGAATGCACTCTTATCCCCCTCAGACAGTTTTAGCCCACCGGATAGAGGCAGATCTGCGACATGGAGATGTGGAGTTGGCAGTTGAGTTGCGGATTTCTGAGTCTGGGACACGGGCGCAGGCTATACACCCAGATATACTAGCCTTATTGGAGAGGCACTAGGGGGTTTTTGGCGATGTTCCACCAGGTAGACTGCCAGACCATGGATTTGAGCACACCATTGAGCTAGAGGAGGGGGTGAACGCAATCATCACCACCCGTTATAGGCACCCAAAGGCCTATAAGGATGAAATAGAGCAGGCCATTCAAGAGTTGTTGAGATTGGGACACATTAGGCCTAGCTCAAGCCCATTTGCTTCTTCCATGTTGCTGGTGAAGAAGAAAGATGGGACGTTGCGCATGTGTATCAACTACCGAGCTCTAAATAAGAAGATCTTGAAGAATAGATACCTTATTCCACGCATAGACGAGTTGATGGACGAGATTAAAGGGGCTAAATACTTCTCTAAGATAGATCTGCATTCGGGGTATCACCAAATCCGCATTGGGGAGCAGGATATCCCGAAGACTGCTTTTCACTAACATTATGGACATTTCGAGTTCTTGGTGATGCCCTTTGGGCTAACCAACACTCTAGCTACTTTCTAGTCTTGTATGAACCACGTGTTCTGTGGGAAGTTGAGGCGCTTTGTCCTGGTTTTCTTTGATGACATACTCATTTATAGCAGGACATGGGAGGAGCACCTTCAGCACTTGGAGGAAGTGCTTCACATACTTGAGGAGCAACAGTTGTATGCGAAGTTGTCCAAATGTGAGTTTGGACTAACGAAGATGTTGTACCTGGGGCATGTGATCGAGGAAGATGGAGTGAAGGTGCATTAGGAGAAGATATGGGCTATACTAGATTGGCCCACACCCAAGAACGTGACGAAGTTAAGGGGGTTCCTAGGCATTTGTACGTATTACAAGATATTTGTGAGAGGGTTCTCACAGCATGCAACACCTCTCATAGATTTGACGAAGAGGGGAGCTCTTGAGTGGACGCAGGTGGCAGAGGAGGCCTTTGAGTGCCTCAAGAGGGTCATGAGCAGCTGGTGGGTCTTAGCCTTGCCGGGTTTTACACAACCCTTTGTGTTGGAGTGTGATGCCTCCGGTGAAGGGGTTGGAGCTCGTTTTGACACAGGGGGGCCATCCTATTGCATTTGAGAGCAGGAAATTGTTGCCTCGTGACCGGTTGTACTCCGTGTACGACAAGGAGATGTTGATAGTGATGCATGCACTGGCCAAATTCAGACAGTATCTAGTGGGCAACCGATTCAAAGTGAAGAATGATCGCAACAGTCTTTGATTCCTCCTTGAGCAACAACCATTAGAGGAGAAGCAATAGAAATGGGTGAGTAAGCTCCAAGCTTACGATTTTGAGATTGAGTATGTGAAGGGTAAACACAATGTGGTAGCCGATGCCCTCTCTAGGAGACCAGCAACGCTATATTTGATGGATGTAATGCAGGATTGGAAGGCTCAATTATTGGTTGAGTACTCTAAGGACAGGCAAGCTTGCGATATTTTGAATGGCACAGACAGGGATGACCGGTTCAGGGTGATGGACAATATGATTTACTATAAGGACCGGATCTATTTGGTACCAGGATCTCAGTTCAAGGAGAGGATCATGCAGGTAGCCCATGATTTCCCACTAGCAGGGCATCCAGGCTTCCTCAAGACATACCGTACTGTCAGGGATAGATTCTCTTGGCGGGGGCTCAAGGGAGATGTATTGAGGCATGTGAGGGAGTGCGTGGACTACCAGAGGAACAAGGTGGAGCTAACCCACCGGGCCGGCTTGCTACAGCTGCTTCCCATTCTGGAGAGGAAGTGGGAGAGCGTATACATTGACTTCATCACTGGACTACTAGTTGCATAGGTGTGGGACTACATCTATGTGGTGGTCGACAAATTGACCAAGTTCTCCCACTTCTTTGCTATTTCATCGAGATCTTCGGCCTCCCAGGTGGTTGAGTTGTTCTTTCAGGAGGTTTTCCAGTTGCATGGTCTTCCCAAGACCATTGTGAGTGACTGGGCCAACAAGTTTATGGGGGCTTTTTCGTAAGAGTTGTTCCGACTAGTGGGGACGGAGCTCACACTTAGCACTAGCTATCACCCCCAAACTGATGGGCAGACGGAGATTGTGAACAAATGGTTGGAGGGGTACCTGCGCAACTACGTGACTGAGCAGTAGAGAGCATGGGTCAAGTGGCTACATCTTGTGGAGTTCTGCTACAACACGACTTATCATATGTCCATTGGTATGTCCCCTTTTTGAGCTCTTTATGGGTATGATGCTCTTACTTTTTCTGACACGGTGTTTGGAGATAGCAGGGCCCTGTGGGCAAAGGATTGGGTTCAAGAGAGCCAAGAGATTTTCCGGGCTCTCAAGAACAATTTGCAGGTGGCTCAAAATTAGCAAAAGATATATGCTGATAAGCACAAGGTGGAGAGACAGTGCGAGGTAGGGGACATGGTCTACCTATGCTTGCAGCCATCCAAACAATCTTCACTCAAGCAGAAGGGTGCAAAAAAATTGTGGCCCTGGTTCTATGGGCCCTACCAAATGGTCAGGACTCAGGAAGGTAGGTGAGGTGGCCTAGGAACTGGAGCTGCCTTCAGAGAGCCGGATTCACAACGTGTTCCATGTTTCATGCCTGAAAAAGGTATTGGGACAACAGGTCGTAGTAGCAACTGAGTTGCCTCCGTTGGATGATGAGGGGCATTTGATTTTGACACCAGAGCTTATACTGGGGACCCAAGAGAGGAAGTTGATAAACAGGGTGGTCAGGGAGTTTTTGGTCAAATGGAAAGATTTTTTGGAGGATGCTACATGGGAGAATGAATAGAATTTACAACCTCCAGTTTTACAGTTGCTTGGGGTCAAGCAACATCTAAGAGGGGAGGACTGTAATGTTCCTTCCTAAATTTTCCTAATGTTGGGAAAGTAAATTTTGACATTTTTGGTTAATACTAGCTCAAGGCAAATTTTAGTGAGGAACATAGGAAGAATGTTTTATTTGCGTGCTAGTGGAATATGGGGCCCACATGAAATACGCACTTGGGAGGAAGGAATTTGAATTCCTTGGGGCAAAATCGAACTAGTGGAGGGACCCACAAGAAATGCATGGCCAACACTTATAAAAGGAAGGAATGAAGGAGCAAGAAGGGTCTTTTGTCTATTTGGAAAATCAAAATTGCCTCAGTTGTTTCGCTGCATTGTGTTGTTTAGCACAGGAGCTTCCTAAGGAGAGAAGCTCAACCTTTCTTCGATGGACTTCGAGTGCCACCCAAGGAAGGTTTTCCTTCACCACCGAGACCAAAAGAAGCATCATTCACAGGTCACACGCATTTCTGGAGCATAACATGCAGTCCCAGGACCACCATTATGCAGAGGGAGAATTCCGCTAGTTATTTGTGGCGCATGGTTGTAGGGAAATTGCCTAGGGAAGCTACAGGAGTAACCTTCCATCAGTTTCAGGAGTGTAGAGGTAGATTATAGACCAGAGGGTCATCCCACACGCAGTTCTCTTATGTCACACGCAAGACTACATCATCTCCTCCATGACTGCACAGTCACTGGAGTGAGGATCATTGGGGCAGCATTGTTCAGAGGAATTTGGAGCTGGGGAGCTGGGAGATCACTTGGAGGGCCATTAGAGGAGGATTGCTGGAGTTGGGAGATCAAAGGTGGACAAGTTCAGTCGCAACAACAGAATTCGAATTTAGAAGAAGGCCAAGCTGTGAAGAGTCAGTTTTTGACGGTTGGAACGAAGGGAAACCCTTTCTGGGTTTTTCTGGGTTTTGGGCAAGGATCACACTCCCAAATTCCTACAACTTTTTGGACAGTCTAGAGTGGACAAATCAGGGGTCGAAGTCAGGCAACAGTGTAGTTTTGGAGCAGCAGCGCAGTTTTCTGGAGGAGCTAGTTATTGCAGCTATTGGGCTTACTTGTATTCATCACCTGGTGCTTGTAGCTTGCCTTGTGCAAGCCCAGGCCCACTTACTCCAACTCTTTGTACCACAACTGATATTATTAATAAAATTTTGGCCAGTTTGGGAATTTGCAGAAATTTCCGATTCATGTGTATTTATTTTTGAATTTTATGTTATTGTATTTGCATGTCTTTGTTATCGTTGTAAAATTTCCACTAGGAATATTATAATAGTGTTTATTGTCTACTGATTTGTGGTACGTGTTGGGTACGGGCATTCCTATATTGTGCTTAAATATTTTTTTAAAGTTTGTTTTTCATTAGATGGGGTTAAGATCATTCTATTGGTAGATTTGGGTTTATCTTGGGTGATATTGTTAAATTTTCTTAGGGCGACATTGTTCTTTACTTTGATAATTGCATGTCACCATTAATACATTAATTTCACCCCATATCATCATTACATTATTCAGATCTACACCATTATACATCAGCATATGCAATTATACAGAAAGAAACAACAGCATCATCATCATCAATGCAACAGAGCATAAAAGGAACAGTAGAAGAAAAGCATTCACACACATAGAGACACTAGGATTGGTCCAAGACCAGGGCAAAACCCACTATGGGGAAAACCCTTGCAAACCTTCTTCTTCTTAGATCGTCATCAAATGATGCTGCAAAAGAGAGTACAATGATCTATAACTTTATCTATGTAGCAAAACAATAATGATATCCATGAAATAGTCTAATCATGCTAGGAATCAAAACCTCATACTAATGGTTGTAATGAGTTGTCACACTAATGCCAATTGTTTTCACTATGTCGAACACTGTTGGGCACTGTTGTCACTATCAATGAGCCCAATACGTATGTTTGTAGCGGATACTAACTAATCAGATCTACATATTTGTATAACAGCAAAGAGAAACCCAGATCTACAAAATCACTAAAGTCAACTGAAGCCAAGATGTCAAACCCTAGATCTGAACTCTGGTCACTGTCATCAAAATTGCTTGTGCGACCGAAACTCCCTGGTCGCTCTCTCGGATACTGTGTGAGGGCGACTGTGATTGCTCGGTCGCTCTCAGAAAGACTCTATGCTTGCGACCGGGGTGCAACACACCTAAAACCCTTGGTCGCTCCCTTGAAGTTACTGTGCATGCGTCTGAGACAGTCAGCCCCCTCTCAAGACTACTCTGTAAGAGCAACCAGGGACCGATACTTCCAGATCTGTCTCTGAAGCCCTAGTTGCTCCCATAAGCCTCTGTGCCAATGTCCAAGGGTCTCTAGTCGCTCTCATAGGCTTGTGTGCCAGCGTCCACAGACCAAAATACCCTATTTTGTGCCAGTGTCCAAGATCCAGAAAACCCTCACTCAGAGCGAACCTTTTGCTTGTGATTTTGAACCCTTGCGCAAACTCCTTCCGTCGAACCTGTGCGAACCAAGACAAAAGAGAAGAGAAGATGTGTCTGAATGATCTTGAGGTCTCTTCTATTTATAGGCTTTCCTAAGGGTTCACTTGGCGTTAAGACAGACCCAAGCAATTACTCATGTGGTTAGGGCTGACCCATTCCATAATACATGTATGAATAAAATAATTCATAACTCAACTTTCGCTTGACCAAATTAGGTGATCTTTAGGTCAATTTTGGTCCTCTCGAAAAGAGGAATCTAATGCATCATCTCGATCATTAAGTTGTCCAAGGTGAAATTTGATCGCAATTGCAAAAATTAACAAATATGATTCGCCATGTGTCTAACAAGGTTTCTTGAAGAAAATATGTAGTGTTTGCAGGTTCCCTAGTCCTTGGGCTCCAAGTCCACAAATTGTGGACTTAGGCTGACCTTGTTTGGAATCCGAATATTTATATGGTTTATTTAATTTCGCTAAGGATGTAGCTTGCATATATTCTTAGAAATACGCTTGTACATTTATCAAAACATTTCATAAAAATTTATTTCTCAAAATTTATTTCAAAAGCCTTGTATATTTGTAAATTTGTAAATTATTTTTTCTATTTGGGGTTTTGGGGTTCTGAGAATTTTTGTATTTACTGGAGTTTTGGGCATTTGTGAATTTATTTTTGCAGGTGTAATCAAGCAAGAAGAGTTATAATAGAGCTAGATCTAGGCCCTTGAGGGTAAGATCTAGTCTCCAAATTTTTTGCAAGGCCAACTATTGAAGGATTTGTAGTAAAATTCAGATCTGAAGCAAATTATTTTTTTCAGAGTTGGGGTTTCAATTTTCAGGGCTCCTGGGTCCAAATCCAACCTCTCCTAGGGCAACGTCTGAAGAAATTTCAACCCCCACTCCGGTTATCAGTTTTCCTTATCACTCCATGCATTTAGTTTTAAATCCAAGCATGATAAAAAATTCTATAATCTAGAAATGACAATATTTTTCTGAAAACACAAATTCAGAGATTTCACAACTACTGAAATTGCAGAAATAAAACACAGCAAAATTATGACAACCACACAGAAAATAACGCAATGATTTTTGGTCAATGTGACCCAGGAAAAACCCCCTACAACTCTTGGGGAAAACTAGTTTGAGACCTCTTCTTTATTTCTGAAAATGCTTTTATAGAGAAACTGAAATACACAGTAAAAATTCCAGCAACCAAAAATTACAACTTATCTCGATTTTCGTGCTTGAACTTTGCCTCGAAAATCGTGTCAATCAGCGAACAACCAAAACAAGAATTTTTCCAGCAATAAAACAACATTAAATGTTGTATGTCCTGCCTCGAAAATGTGCCCAGAACTTGTTGTACGGACTATATAGACCGTTCAGATTTCAGTAATACGGCTGCCTCGAAATTTGTGCCCTTGCTGTTGGCCTTCCTCGATTTTTGTGCTATCCCTCTTCTTCGATATTTATGCCTTTCTCTTGCTGTATGATTTTGCCTTGGAATGCGTACCAATAAATGCTGCTGCCCAGATTTGCTAAAATGTCTTCTTGTTGCTCTCCTTCACTTCCTCACTGCTCAGAAATTTTCTACTTGCTCTCTCTTCTCTTTCTCTCAAATGCTCATGAAAGAATGAATTGATCTTTTCCTCTTCTTTTCTCCTTTTATTCTCTAAATGAACTTTTGGGTTACCCTAAAATCTAATGGTTGAGATTCATTTAGATCTAGGGATGAAAATAAATATGCATTTAATTGTCACTTTCTACTTTTTAACTCACCGACTTAAATGAAGACCCACTTAGCCTTTTATTTCTGTAGTCACTTTTTCGCTTTCTAATTCTTCATTGACTTTAATAAAGTCACCTTTAAATTAGAATGTAGCTTTACCACTTATAAAGTCACTTTTAAATTAGAATGTAACTTTACAACTTATAAAGTCACTTTTAAATTAAATTGACTTTACCACTTATAAAGTCACTTTAGGAGAAAAGTAAAAAATAAATTGGACACTTTTCCCTAGGCCAAAGATCAAAGCCTTAGGGAACCACTTGTCCTCTAGTACCCAAATTTTAACACTCCCTCTTACCGAGGAAAGTGTTCCTCACCACTCCCATCTTGTCTCTGAAGTAGACATGCTTGCCCCGTAACAAGGCTTTGGTGAAAATATCCGCTATCTGCTCATTTGAGGAAATGTACTCAAGCTTGACAACTCCCTTTTGGACATAGTCTCTAATGAAGTGATACTTGATCTCAATATGCTTTGACCTGTCATCAAAAACTGGATTCTCCGTGAGTTTTATGCAACTCTGATTATCACAGTAAATTACTGAAGGTCTCAACGCTTGACCAAATAGACCAAACAACATCTTGTGAAGCCATATGGCCTCACAACTAGCCCAACTAGCAGCCATATACTCTACCTCAGTTGAGTTCAATGCACTTGACCGTTTTTTATGGCTGATCCACGACACAACTACCGAACCCAACCCAAAACAACACCCGGAAGTACTCTTCCTATCTGAAGCACAACCTGCCCAATCTGAATCCGTGTACCCTGCCAGTTTCACTCCATCACCCTGTCTATAATCCAGACCAAAATCCACAATCCCCTGCAAGTAACGAAGAATGTGTTTTGCAGCCACCCAGTGCACTCTCCTGGGCTCACACATGAACTGACTCGTGGTGTTAACTGCAAAACATATATCTGGTCGAGTGTTGACCAAATACATCAAACAACCAATCAGCTATCTATATAGAGTAGGATCCACCAACCCGGAATCAAAAGCGTGAAACTTCTTCTAGTTAGTGATCATAGGTGTAGACGTGGGTTTGCAGTCCTCCATGTGAAATCTGCTAAGAATATCCTCAATGTACTTCCCTTGTCCCAAGAAGAAATGCCCCTCCCCCTACCACACCTCCAATCCCAGAAAATAATGCATCAAGCCAATATCCTTCATCTCAAACTCTGAAGCAAGGTCTCTCTTGCAGCCCTCAATGAGTCTCTCTGCACCAGTGATGATGAAGTCATCAACATACAATACCAGAATGAGAGGCTCCTCACCCACCACAATGAAGTATAGGTTTGGATCAGCCTCACTCTTTGTGAAACCCAACTGTTGCAAGTATGTATCAATCCTAGAGTACCAAGCTCTAGGAGCTTGCTTCAGGCCATAGAGTGCCTTTTTCAATCTGCATACATGGGACTCCCTCCCATGCACCTCAAAGCCCTACAGCTGCTCAATATTAACCTCCTCCTAAATGAAGCCATTGAGAAATGCGGTCTTCACATCCATCTGGTGGATCTTCCAACCCATCTCTATTGCAATCGATATAATGGAGCGAATAGATGTATACCGAGCTACAGGAGCGAAGGTCTCCTTATAGTCAACTCCCTCTACCTGTGAGAACCCTTTCGCCACAAATCGAGCCTTGAACTTCTTGATGATGCCATCTACAGCATGCTCTATCTTGTAGAGTCATTTGGAACTAACAATTGATTTACCTTCAAGCCTCGGCACTACCTCCCAAACATCGTTCTTCATAATAGAAGAATACTCCATCATAGCCTCTCTCCAGACCTGCTAGTAGGTTGCCTCCTCATAACTAGAAGGCTCAGAGAACAATGCTTGTTATCAATGCCACGTAACTACAGAACCGCTCAGGTGGTTTACTCTCTCTAGCCTGTCTCTTTGGCCAGCAACTGATGTGGCCTCGCGCAAGGTATCTTGAAGCCACTTGGGCTTCCTCTTGCCTGAGCATACTTCTCCCACTAGAGTGAAAGAATCCTCATCATCATCATCAGAAGCATGAACCCCTGAAGGCCTGCCAACTGACCTCATGCCTGAATCTATGCCTGTAGATGCTGAAGTACCATGCATACTGTCCATTAATGGACTACCCTGTGAACTGCTCTACAGACTGCCCTGCATGCTACCAGAAGAACCACCCACCTAACTCTGAGAGCCACTGCTCACTGATGGACCTGACACTGTAATTGATGTACCTCCTGATCCCTGGCCACTGGATTCCTGTGACTAACTCAACTTCTCCTGAGGATCTGGTGACTCTGGATACTCTAACTCCCGTGACCTCCTGAAATCTCTCTCCTCCTCGAACTTCACATCCCGCCTACCAACCACTTTCCTCTACGCAGGAATATAAATCCGATAAGCTTTCGACATCTCGCTATAACCCACAAAGATGCCCTTGTCTGCAGTGGGCTCTAGCTTGGTCTTGTTCTCCTTGGGGACATAGGAATATGTAAGGCACCCAAAGATATGAAAGTGCCCAACATCAGGCTTCTTCCCAGAAAAAGCCTCCTCCAGAGTCACATTCTCCGAGGCACGATGTGGACTCCTTTTCTGCAAGTACACAGTGGTGTTGCAAGCCTCTACCCACAATAATAAAGGTAACCCCTGATCATGAAGCATGGCTTTGGCAGCCCCTACAATGGATCTACTCTTCCTCTCTGCAACCCCATTCTATTAGGGGTACTAAGGAACTGTGAACTCCCTCCTAATGCCTGCCTCAGCGCACAAAAATCAACAAACTCACCAAGGGTATACTCCCCTCCATTGTCCGACCTGAGGACCTTGATCTTCCTACCTGTCTGGGTCTCCACAAGAGCTTTGAACTCTTGAAACCGCTTGAAGACCTCACTCTTGGTCTTCAAGAAATAAATCCAGGTCTTCCTGGAGTGGTCATCAATGAATAAAACATAATACTCATAGCCACTCAAGGATACGTGAGACATTCGACCACTCACATCGGTATGAATCAAGTCAAGGATCCTGGTCACTCTGCTATCACTGTTGGGAAAAGGGGATTTGGCAAACTTCCCCATGGTACATCCTATGCATACATCAAGGTGATCAGAACTAAAATCTGGCGCACCAGTGGTGATGTCCCGCAATGTACTCAAGGCCCCATGATACATGTGCCCCATCTTGCGGTGCCAAATCTCATACAACTCTGAACTGCTAGATCTGTTGTCAATCCTGTCTCGGGTGCTACTACTCAATGCCATCAGGGCCTGGAATGAGAACTTGTACACCTTGGCATGGCACACACCAATCTCTCTAGCTGAAGAAGCTGGAGTTCCCCTAGGATATATAAGCACATGCCCTCTCCTGAACAACACATCATACCCTCTGTCCTCATGTGTTGAGACAGATATCAAGTTCTTCTTTATTCCAGGCACATATAGAACATCGACACTTTCAAGGGAAGTTTGGGTTAGAACATCTGACACTTTCAAGGGAAGTTTGGGTTCCCTATCAAATGTCAATGTCCCCACACCAACTGCTCTAACAATGTTGTCATCACCAAGTACTACCTCCATATCAGTATTACCCTCTGAAAGCTCTGAGAAGTACTCTCTAACTCCTGTCATGTGGCAGGAAGCGCCACTGTCAACATACCAAATGCTAGAAGATGCTCTGCTAATAGCAGGGAATGCAGACTCCCTCTAAAATTGTATGGCAGGTGATCCTGCACTAGTGGCCTCACAAGCTATGAACCCAAACTCCCGATCAAAGCTCTCTAAGAAGCTCTCTAAACTGCAGAAGTTGCCATGGGTTTGTCTTTCCCTTTCTTGTTCTTCTTCACCGGACACACAATAGCATAGTGTCCCAACTTTTGACAATTCCAATATTTGACTTTGGAATAGTCCTTCTCCTTGTTCTGTTGCTTGCCTTTACCTTTGCCTTTGCCTCCACTATTGAAAGCTTGCTTCTTTGCTCTGCCCTTCTTGCCTCTTGCTAACAATGCCACATTGTCATCCCCTCTACCTGTTTGGTTGCCCCAAGATGGTTTTTTTTATTTCATTCAGAATGCAATCATCCCTCAACCTCTCCCAATCGGGAAGGTTTTCTCGTGCAACAATGTCATCCACAAAATTCTCCCAAGTCTTGGGAAGACCATTCAAAGCAATCCTCACCAACTCAGTGGGTGCAATGTTCTCACCTACAGCTACCAACTCATCTCTCACTGAAGTGATCTTTGTGAGGTATGTTGTAGCACTGCCAGTCTTAGCCATTTTAATGGCCTTCAATTTCTCCTTTAGGACCATTTTTCTATTTTCATTTGAACTCTGGTAAACACTGGTCAAGGGTGTCCACATCTCATGTGCATAAGTCTTTCCTCTCACGTGAGAAATGACATGGTCTTTGATTCCTTTCAGTATCAATCTTTTTGCCTTAGAATTCTTTTTGTTAAACTCTGCTAACTGTACAGGGTCAGCAGGGACTACTACTGGGTTCTGTGTGGTATTTACCATAATGCCCCAGACTTCTGCTTCCTCAAAAATGCTCTGGATTCTCTCCTTCCATGCATTGTAGTTATTCTGCCCATCCAACCTGTCTTCAACTCTCAAACCCAAAGACATGTTTCACTGTCCTACCAAACTAAATTTTCAAATCTGTGGTAAAGGTTTCTGTTTTCTATGTAAAAATCAACGTGCTGTAATTTTCACTGTGTTGTCCCAAACTGCACTTTTCAGCCAACCAAGCTCCGATAACATGAATAAATTTCAACCCCCACTCTGATTATCAGTTTTACTTATCACTCCATGCATTTAGTTTTAAATCCATGCATGATAAAAATTCTAAAATCTGGAAATGACAATATTTTTCTGAAAACACAAATTTAGAGATTTCACAACTGCTGAAATTGCAGAAATAAAACACAGCAAAATTACAACAGCCACACACAGAAAATAACACAACGATTTTTGGTCAATGTGACCCTGGAAAAAACCCCTACAACTCTTGGAGAAAACCAGTTTGAGAGCTCTTCTTTATGTTTGAAAATGCTTTTACAGAGAAACTGAAATACACAGTAAAAATTCTAGCAACCACAAATTACAACTTATCTCGATTTTCGCGCTTGAACTCTGCCTCGAAAATCGTGCCAATCAACAAACAACCAAAACAGGAATTTTTCCAACAATAAAACAACATTAAACGTTGTACGGTCCGCCTCGAAAAATGTGCCCAGAACTTGTTGTAAGGACTGTACAGACCATCTGGATTTCAGCAATACAATTGCCTCGAAATTCATGCCCTCGTTGTTGTCCCTCTTCCTCGATTTTTGTGTTGTCCCTCTTCCTCGATATCTATGCCTTTCTCCTGCTGTAGATTTTGCCTTGGGATGCGTGCCAATAAATGCTACTGCCCAAATTTGCTTAAATGTCTTCTTGTTGCTCTCCTTCACTTCCTCACTGCTCAGAAATTTTCTCCTTGCTCTCTCTTCTCTTTCTCTCAAATGTTCATGAAAGAATGAAATGATCTTTTCCTCTTCTCCTTTTATTCTCTAAATGACCTTTTGGATTACCCTAAGATCTAACGGCTGATATTTATTTAGATCTAGGGATGAGAATAAATGTGCATTTAATTCTCACTTTCTATTTTTTAACTCATACACTTAAATAAAGACCTTAGCCTTTTATTTCCATAGTCACTTTTCACTTTCTAATTCTTCATTGAATTTAATAAAGTCACTTTTAAATTAGAATGTAGCTTTACCACTTATAAATTCACTTTTAAATTAGAATGTAACTTTACCACTTTTAAATTAAATTGACTTTACCACTTATAAAGTCACTTGAGGAGAAAAGTAAAAAATAAATTTGGACACTTTTCCCTAGGCCAAAGATCAAAGCCTTAGGGAACCACTTGTCCTCTGGTACCCAAATTTTAACAACGTCTCCCTTTTGGGCCCCTGCATCAGCCTTTCAGGCCTTTCTAGGCCTAGCCGTAGGCCCTAGGAACCTCAGCCTGCCCTCCTACCCCCTGTTGTGGTGTTTTAGACCTTTTCAAGCCTTGTCGTGGGCCTTTAAAGCCTCGGCCTCCCTTCCTAGGTCTGTGACAGGCCTTCCCTTCCCTGTCAGCCACCTTCACTGCCCTTCATCCCTTCCGCTCGACCTTCCTCCTCATCCGCAACCTCTCCTTCTCCCTCCTCAGCCTCCGTCCTCCTCCCTATCCCCTTAGCGTTCCTCCTTGTCGTGGCCCCTTTTAGGCCCTTCCTTATCCTCGACCCTCTCTTCCCTTAGGCTGCAGCCCTCTTGGCCTCTATCCCCTTGGCCGCATCCTCTAAGAGGCTTGGTGTGGCCTCCAAGGCCTTCTTTTGCCCTAGCATAGGCCTAGTTAGGCCTTCCTCCCTAACTGCAAGCCTATTGAGGCCTTCTCCCTTCTCTTTTGGCCCTTTTCCTAGCCTTTCTTGGCCTTAGTTTGCCTCCCCTTCACCCTTGGTTAGCCTCTGAAGTTTTCCTAGACTGATAATTGGAGTGTTTTGCAGAGATACTTGGCATAATTTTGAGTGTTTGCAGGTGGTCTAGCCATAGGGAAAAGTTGGGAAAGTTGGGGCTAGCAAGCCTCAGGGCCTAAGGCCTAAGGGTTTGATCTTCTAACCCTTCGAACCTCACTGTTTTTCTTCAACAAGTAAACTAATTCATAACAGTGGTAAAATCTCATTTAATTTAGCCTAAAATCAATTCACAGATTGCTTGACACATTGAGGAGTTAATTGCATGAGTTGGGCATTCTTCATTCGGGATAAATTCACTAGTATTGGTGATTGTTATCTCTGCATAACAAGTCTGATATAACAGTGGAAAATTGCATCTTAGGAAGGCTAATACATCTAAATTATTGAGTTGGCAAAGTTGATTTGATAGTTGGGTTTCTCTTTCTTACATTGGGCAAGCATATGCACCTTGAATTTGGCATCTAAAGTAATTTTACTTGCTGCTGCCATAAATTACTTACTGTTGTCATAACATTCAATTATTGCTTTTGTTCTTCATTATGAAAAGTATCGCGTACATTAAGTTGCATATTGATGAATTGATAAAGTATTTCAAGTACAGTTTATGACATTAGTAGAGTTGAATGAGAACACTAACATTTTCTTGTCTCTTGTAAGCTTGTTCATAGCCTCTAAAGATCATTAATGTTTTGCACTAAACTCACTCCCTAAAAGCACTTGACTTTATTCTCAAGTTACATTGTGTTTCATTGCCTATAATCTAATTGGAATTGGAGTAACTTATCCTAAGTATGTATCATTGAGTAATTTGTGATCTTGAACATTTGAGAATTTGTTAACTTAGCACTAAAATCACTCAAAACATCTATTTTCTAAGCTCATTGATAAGCTAAGTTACTTTGGCATAAGATCTAATTGACATTGTCGTTGAAGCATGGATTGAATAAGTGCTCTAAGTTTGTGGTCTTAAGAAGCTTTGGTAATCTTATTGTCTATCTTAAGAAATTGACATCTTATTGGCATTGTCTAAGAACATAATCATTGTTGATTGAATATCTTAAGTAATTGGCATCTTGTGGATTTGACATTGGCATTAAGTTAATTGGCACTTTCTTGGTTGTAAAATTGCATTTTTTTGATTGACAAGTACTATTGTCATAAAGTAATATGATAACTTAAGTACTTAAACCTCAAGCAATCTTAACTAAGAATCTCACCCATTTCACTGCATAAGCATTCTAGGCTTAACTTGCACTAATAACTTACCTCCAAGCATAAGCTTGGTTGATAGACTCCTAGGACAACCCTTTCTCATCTAACTTGAGGGATTCAATCTTTTTTAGTGGTTAACATAGTGACCTTGCAGTCGTCAGAGCCACGGTCTCTGCAACGACAGAGACACTAGGTGGTTGGAACACAGGGGGGAGGTATCGTTAATCAAGCCTCTGCTTGCTTCCTATTGGCTTCCATCCCACAACTTACTCTAAAGACTGGTCTCAAAACAGTTAAGAGGGAGGTTCCATTTAGATTAGGCATACAACTAAAAATTAACCAAGATCCTTGCATTGCACCTAGTTTCTAGGACTTGCATCTCATATAGGTTAATTGATCATTTAAGGAGCATTTGTCCATCCGGTTACTTGGTCTTGATTTCTAATAAGCAAGAATTTTGACTCCATAAGGCACTGGTCTCATTTTTAAATCTAATTGAATCCTTAAGCCTTGCTAAATTAAACCAAGTAGCTAGGCCACTCAACTGTGTCTCCCAGATAAGTTGGTTCCCAACTTGTCTTTCATTCTCTCATCTTCATAGGGTCTACCCCCCCATAGCCTGTTGTTGGAAGACAGTTAGAACGGAGTGGTTGGGGATCAGAGTGACAGCCCCCGCTTTGAATCATTGTCACGGTGTCTGTACAATCTGAGCAACAACAGGCCCTTTAATCTCTTTCAATTCCTTACACATCTATATGGTGGGCAATCTCCAAGCAAGAGAGAGAAAGAGAGAGAACCTGCATCTTCTTTATGTCTTCCTTACTTTTCCCAGATTCCAGTAATCTGCTGCAATTTGTAGATGCATACTCCACTCCAGTAGCAAGTGCCAATAAAACCTGCAAATGCCAGAATAGAATCATCCTGATCTTGAAAAGCAACTAATGCCTACACATAACTATAGAATCTAGATACTTGCTAACTTGAAGAATATTATTTTCGACAAAAATCTTGCAAAAGATAGTTCAATTATCTACTATACCTGAGAAATAGAATAAACGCCAACCAAATTAATTCGCACACCTTGCTTTGCTAGCTTTTCTGCTGCCTCAACACCTTTCATTGTGGTAGGGATTTTAACCTTTTAAATGAGTAAAATCCAGACATGCCTGAATTAGAAGTGAAAAAATGCAGGTACAATATATTAACAAGAACACACTAGCAGAAAAAATGTAGTTCCAATACTTTTGCAAGAACACACTAGTTCTATTCTATTATTGATTTTGTTGCTGAAATGCAATGTGTGCACTTGCCACCAGATCCTATGAATGGAACTTGCTAGATGGCCATGTAATTTTTATTTCCCTCTAAAGGTGTGTCTTTGGAAGCAAAATTGTTAAAATGAATCTAATCCTAATTAGAATATATAAAACTATATGAAAATACTATATTTACCACTAAAGAGCTACTGATTTGAGCTAAATCCATCCCCGCACTGAGATAATTGTCAACTGTTTTACCCCATGCCTGCATCTGCACCTCTTTGGCTCCCTGAGCATCATAAGATATTTTAGCAAGTATAGAATTAGAAACCACCCTTATATATTAGTATAAATCTTAGTGCAATTATTTTGCCTTTAGAAAGCCATTAGATATTTGCATTTGGGGACCCCAGAAACATCCATTAATAAATCCAATGGAAATAGCAAAAGCGGAATTTCTATGAACAATTCAAACACAGAAGAAAACATAAACTTTGGTTGACCAGTGCATACGGCTAATATAAGTTGTAAGTATTGGATTAAAATTGTGTAGGACAGACAAACTGAAAGAAAATTAAAGAACACTAGTGTTTGAAATTTTTCATAAACAGTGGTGTGTTATTGCAAAGCCAAAAATAAAATTATGGAAAGATAACCAAGAATATAACCTTTCTTCCCAATAGTGATGTTATTCTTGTTACATTTAGTGATGTTAATCTAAATGGTGAACCACCGAAATGGTTTATGGTTTTCTAGGGAGTCCCGGAAAGTTGAAAACCACCAGGCATGTCAAATTGTCGCTGGATGCATTTCCAGGAAAGGCTGGAAAAATCCAATGTTTTCTTGGCCTTAAAATGCAAGAAAACCAACAAATACTGAAAAGACTTTTCTTTGGAATTAAATTATAAAAATAACGATAATAATAATATAACCAGCGAATAAGAGAAGAATAGATCAGAGTTTGAACAGTTAACCTGAAAGTAACAAAAACAGAACTTAGAGATTGTAACAACTTTCTCCAACAGTAAATGACAAAAAAGTTAGAAACAGTACTTTCCAAAGAGCATGTGGTCACCAGTCTCAGGCCTGGACTTCGCAAAAAAACAGTAATGATACTAAACTTGCCCCAAAGAAGCCTCTCAAGACTGCCTCTAACAAAGTAATCCAAAAAACATGCCCCCTCTTTGAGTTATAAGAGCTTACAGCATTTAAATGTCCTACCAAACAATATTTGACAGACTGTCCTACAAACAAAGATCTGGCGTCTTCTCCTAACACCCAAGATCTGACAAAGAACTCTCATACCAACTGTTACCCTTCTGTCAGTGGGGGTACATAGTCTTTCTCAGCATATCATTGACCACCAATGTAAGCCCAAGGTCACAAGCCAAGGGCTTGTAAAAACCATGTGAGGCCATGTATTAGGTCTCCTAGAAAAGTGTTTTGTTAATTTAAGCCTGTATTTATTATGATTGTTTGGACGATGCCCTGTCCCTTGAAAGCTCCATCTTGGCGATCTCGTCCCTGACCGGATTGGAGGACCTTGAGGCTTGGAAGGCTTCTCATTAGGACTTATGGTTTTATGGGAGCCTGCTGTTTGTGGGGATGATCGCCGGTGTATGGGCCAGTCCATCCAGCGTCAAGGTGCACCTATGTCATTCCACATGGTTAGTGTCTATAGGGTCTTTTGTTGGAAATACTGAGAGGGGGCTGAATCAGTATTTCATTATTTTCTAATATTTTTATCTTTTAAAACATTTGATGTATTGTAGCATTTCCTGGTACTCATTATTCAACGAAAATGCTTTGAACTTTGCAACCTTCTTTCCTAGCTAGACTCTCGGGCATATTCAAATTTTTTATAAATTTTTGCAAAAAAATTATGTTTTATATGGCTGTTTAGTGTTCTTGGTTTCATATGCAGGATTAATGTTCTTTTTATTAAAAATATTGGGCATAGGCCCAATCTCCAAGTTTATTTCAGCAACCAAGTCCACCAAGCAGCGCTTATCAATAAGTCACAAGCCAAGACCAGCCCAATGCATCAAGCGCCAAGCCAAGGGAGGAGTATATATAGTGCTGTATGTGTCAAAATAACTTGGGACCATTGGCATATATAAACACCAACAAAGGCATTTGTCCGACGCATGTGTGATAGATCCCAAATAAACAAAAAATAAAGGGCACAGATATGCCAATGAGAAATGAAATGTCTAGAGAAACTTAAATGTTGGGATGAAATGATAACAAAGGCAGCCATAATTAGATTTGTTTTATTGGCTACCCACTCTGAAATTGCAGCAAACAAAAAGCTGCCCCAGTGTAAACACTGTAAACCGATGCAAACACAGTAAAGGGATTTATATCGTGAACTTGTGAACAATTTTCTGAAAATCTTAACAGAACTGTTGAGGTACCTACTTGTGCCCTGCAGTTGAAGATGCCTCTAGCTGCGTTGCTACAGTTACCAGATAACCTAATCCACCCAGTGAAACTAAGCAGAACCTGGCTGCTCAATCCAGTAAGCTTCTTAATAGAAGCCGATTGTTCCCCTGTGCCCAGAACCTCAGAACACTCAGGCTCTTCCTGTGGATGATTTCCTCCTCCTTCACAATTCTTCCCTCTGTTTTTCCCCCTTCCAAGTCACTGTCCCGTGGTTTTATCCTGTTGTTTGGCGGTGGCCGCTCGTCCATCTGCAGCCCACCGCTCTGTTTGTTGGTGACACGCTCCATGTCACGTATCATTTCTTTTATCCTTTTATAAGGGTCACGTATGTATATGTGTTATGTTTTAATAAATCAAATTGTGTTTTATTAATATATTCTTTCAATATAACCCTTATATCGTATATATATGTCTTATGATCACATTGTGTTATATTAAAGTATTCTCTTAATATAAACATTATAACTTTATACTTAGTGCCCCTTTAATTAATTTCTTATATATATTTTAAAATTTATTTTATTAATTTATTAATATAATTTTTTTCAATAAACTAGAATGTATAATTTATATAGTCCTCTTTTAATATTTACCCATATATTAAGCAATATTGACGGATGAGTAGAACCTCTATTCAAAGAAGTGTCATGGTATTTAGCACTTATAATTAATTTAGTATATAATACTAGTGCGGTGTATGCAAAACATGCATATGTAGCTATCATATGCATGCATCGTATGCCCGCTATTATCCTTGCGTTCTCTATATTTATAGATAGGTCGTTACATACACCCCCCCTTCAGAAAACTTCGTCCCGAAGTTAGAGTTTTTATTTTATATGATTACTTATGATAGCAATTAATACATTCTTCTTAAGATTGTAAACCAAGGTTACATTCTTATTTAATATAAGGATACTATAAAATTGGTGTTTTGAATGCTTCTGGGTTTATAATTTTAATGGTTAGGTTCCCAACCTATTCAAAATCATCTTATCCTTCCTAATCTCTTCTGCTCCCATCCTATCCATCCTCTACTGGAGTATGCCATGACGTCAGTTTTACTGACCTAACCATTCATAAACTCTAAGGATGACAGCGTCGGTTATATCGACCTGATTCCTAGTAGGCATCCAGCAATCATCATCACACATCTAGGGGAGCGTGATTCGCATAGTCCTCCCATGACTCCAGGGTTCGGAGGATAAACGGTGGGCAACACCTCCACCCCTCTCAGTAGAATTAGGGTTAATACTCTATCCTAGAACCTCTTCGAGCCTTAATTGTTCTAAGGTTCTGTCATCACGTGGTCATTTGGTAACTGTTTATTATCTGCAATCATACACTTATCCATGCATTTATAAAATGTGCATTAACATATTCAAAATAACTTATGTATAATTCACATATGTCAACTACAATATAACATATTTTGCCATATTCTATTCATGTCATTGACTTCCATTTAAAATGTAATTATTCTCTAATTTCTATTCCATCGATCATATTGACATGTATAAATAAAACAGAATTATAATATCTTAACTCCCATAAGAAGTAAAATCACTTAAATGTCTTAAACTTTACTTTGACAACTATAATTTAGTAAGATCAATAACATATTTCGTTTTGGTATCCATGTACCAGCAGAATTTAAACATATATTATGTCATAAAAATTCACGTTTATATATGATCATTCAAAATGGTTCTGAGTCTCTGATTTGCAGTGAAGTAAATATATACTAAACATAGTTCAAAGTTCTTAAAAATTGACATAGATTAAAGTATCTTTGACATATGTCTTCTGTATCTTCCCAAGTAGCTAATCCAGGACTATACTTGTCCCATTGGACCTTAACTTGGTCTACCAGGCGATTCCTGAGCTATCAAACCCTACGTTCCAGTATACGTAATGGTTCGACCGATACGATTACCTTGTCCAATACCTGCAATTCCTTCCATTGAAGGTTATGAGATTGATCAGCTATATAATGTCTTAATACAGATATATGAAATACATTATGAATTTTATGCAAGTGAGGTGGCAGGGCAAGACAATAGGCGACAGATTCAACTCTTTCCATGACTTTAAATGGTCCAATAAATCGAGGTGACAATTTTGTCCCTTTTCCGAATCAAATAGTACTTTTATTCAGTTTGATGCGGATGAAAACTTGATCCCCCACTTCATACTTCCTATCAGTTCTGTGAGCATCAGCGTAACTCTTTTGTCTATCCTGTGTTTCCTTTAATCATTGTCTAATTTGACTTACCTACTCTTCCATTTCTTGGATTAATTCTGGTCCTATTATCACTCAATCTTCTAACATGTCCCAACTTAACGGTGTTCTGCAAGGTCTGTCGTATAATGCTTCAAATGGAGGCATTCCAATCGAACTGTGGTAACTGTTATTGTATGCGAATTCGACTAAGGGTAAGTACTTTTCCCAGTGTGATTACTAATCCATAACATACATTCTCAACATATCTTCAAGTACTTGATTTACCCTTTATGTTTGTCCATCAGTCTCAGGATGGTAAGCAGTGCTTAAATTTAGTTGAGTTCCTAGGGTTGACTGCATGCAAGTCCAGAATCTTGAAGTGAATCGTGACTCTCTATCGACTATAATCTTCTTAGATACTCCATGAAATATGATAATTTTATTTATGAATAATTGAGCTACATCAGCAACTTCGTAAGTATCTCTTATGGGAATGAAATGTGTGCTTTTCATTAACTTATCCACTTCTACCAGAATGGCATTGTGTCTCTGAGAAGTAAGAGGTAGTCCAATGATGAAATCCATAGAAATGATCTCCCATTTAGACATAGGAATGTCGTTAGGTTGTAAGAGACCCGCTAGGTGACAATGATCTGCTTTTACTTGTTGACATTCCAAACATTTTGCAACAAATTGAACGATATCACGTTTCATGCCCGACCAGAAGAAGAGTTTCTTGGTATCCGCATACATTTTCCCTACTCCAGGATGTGCACAATATACTGCTTTGTGGGCTTCCCTAAGGATAGTGTCTCGAAGATCCTTATTATTAGGAATATACATCCTTCCATGTTATCTTAAATCTTCTAGTGCATATCCTTCAAATTTAGATTCTTTTCGCTATCTTACCTTTAAATACCAGCTATCTTCTATGAGATATTCCAGTACTTGTTGCCTTAAGCCTACTTCGATAGGTATGAGAGAAAATATCCGAGGTCTTCTGCTTAAAGCATTTGTTACTATATTTTATTTTCCCTTAATGCATAATATTCCAAAGTCATATTCACTTGGGAATTCACTCCATCGTCTTTGTCTGGCATTTAAGTCTCTTTGGGTGAACAAAAATTGTAGACTTTGATGGTCGCTTTTAAGTATAAAACTTCGTCCTACTAGATAATGTCTCCAGATCTTTAAAGCTAGTACTACAACGGCTAACTCTAAATCGTGAGTAGCATAGAGTTCTTCATGAGGTTTTAACTTTCTGGAAGCATATGCTATCACTCCTCTATCCTGCATCAATACTGCACCCAGCCCTTGTTTGGATGCATCAGTACATACCGTAAAATCTTTGTCCATATCAGGGACTCTTAAGATTGGTGCACTGGTGAGTAGTCTTTTGAGTTCAGAGAATGCTTTATTACATTCCTCAGTCCATTCATACTTAACACCTTTACGCTGAAGGGTTGTAATCGGCTTTGCAATTTTTGAGAATCCCTCCACAAATCTTTAGTAGTAACCGGCTAAAACCATAAAGCTTCATATTTCATATGCATTTTTTGGTATTGGCCATTCCATGATTGCTTTTACCTTCTCAAGGTCTACTGAAATCCCTTCACCTGATATGATATGACCTAAGTAATGAATCTTTTCCTGAAAGAATGAACACTTGGATAATTTTCCATACAACTGATGTTTTCTAAGGCAAGACAATACTATCCATAAATGATCTTCATGCTCTTTCTTATTCTTAGAGTAGAGGAGAATATCATTTAAAAAGACTTGTACAAATTGATCAAAGATATTCGCGGAAAACACTATTCATAAGGTTCATGAATACTGCTAGTGCATTTGTTAATCCAAATGGTACCACAGTAAATTCATAATGTCCAAAACGTGTTCGGAATGCAGTCTTAGAAATATCGTTTTCAGAAATCCTTAGCTAATGATAGCCTGATCGAAGATCAATTTTTGAAAAGACGGCAGCTCCTTTCATTTGATCGAAAAGATCATCGATTCGAGGCATAGGATATTGATTCTTTACTATAGCTTGATTCAAATCTTGATAATCTATGCATAATCTTAAAGATCCATCCTTCTTCTTCACAAAAATTACAGGAGCACCCCAAGGTGATATACTGGGTCGAATATGTCCTATATCCAGTAGTTCCTTCAATTGAATTTGCAATTCTTGAAGTTCTGGAGCTGTCATTCTATAAGGTGTTTTAGAGATTGGCTGAGTACCAGGTTTCAATTCAATAGTGAGATCTAGCTCTTACAGGGGGTAATCCTGGTAGTTGCTTTAGAAATACATCCGGAAATTCAGCTAGCACCAAATATTATTCTAAGGATGGTCCTTTTTCTTTGCTTACTTCTTGAATTATATATGCCTGACAACCTTTTCTTAAGCAACGCTTCATTTTCATTGTGGATATGTAACGTAAAGATACTTTTCTTTTGATTCCTTGAATTTGGATCGCTTCTCCTTTATCATTTATACCTAGAATTCTTTTCCCATAACAGTCTACCCAAGCTTGATGAGCTTCTAGCCAATCCATACCTATGATAAGATCATAAGTTCCTAATAATTCTCGTGATGAGTACGTCAGAAGAAGCTTTTTTAGGCAAGAAGCCAGATGTGGCACACTTCAGGATCTTTGGTTCATTAGTCTACCATCATGTTACCAAGGATGCACAAAAAAAGCTAGAGCCAACAGCTGAGTTGGGCATATTTGTGGGGTACACTGATACACCTCACAACTATTGGGTGTACCTTCCATCCAACATGATGATAGTGGTTTGTAGAGATATGAAGTTCGATGAAGAGAAGGCCATGAGATGTTCCTTTGAGAGGGAGCTTCAGTTACATGCAGATGAGGAGCTTTTAGCTCCAAAGGAGGAACCTCAAGATGATGTGGAGCAACCGCATGCAGAGGAGCAGAGAGTGGAAACACCCACTCATGCAAAGACTTCCAGAGATGGAAGGAAGCGCACCAGAGAGGCTGAAAGATTGATGCATGATGCTAGAGAGAATGTGGGAGCACCCACATCACAACATAGACAGAGGAGGTCACCAGATCAGTACATTGGCTACATGGCTCTGATGAGCAAGAATGTAGAGATTGAGCCATTCTCATTCAAGGAAGCAGTGCAGCAACCAGTATGGGTTGATGCCATGGTTGAGGTGTATGACTCCATTATCAGAAACAATGTTTGGGAAGTGGTCCCCACTTCCCAAGACCAATAGAGAAGTCATTGGTGAGTTCCATATGGCTTTACAAGGTAAAGCAAGTAGCAGATGGGAGTGTGGAGAAACACAAGGCCATATTTTTGGTTAGAGCTCTAAGGTGGAGCGAATTGATTACGAGGAGACCTTTGCTCCAGTAGCAAGGTACTCTTCAATCAAATCTATTCTAGCACTGTCAGTGCAAATGGGATGGAAGATACATCATATGGATGTGAAGATAACATTCCTCAACTGTATGATTGAGGAAGAGATGTATATTGAGCAGCCGAAAGGATTTGAGACCTTCAACAAAAAGTCACATATGTGCAGATTCAAGCGAGCGTTGTATGGACTAAAACAATCACCCCGTGCTTGGTACACCAGGATTGACAACTATTTCACCAGGTTGGGTTTCACCAAAAGTGAAGCAGATGCGAACCTTTACCATATTGTGGTTGAAGGTAAATTGCTTATTAGAGTATTATATGTCCATGATTTGATTCTAATAGGTGATGAGAAGCTGATAAAATCTTGCAAAGAGGATCATGCAAGAGAATTCGAGATGAAGGACCTGGGGCTCATGCATTACTTTCTTGGTATGGAAGTATGGCAAGGAGATGAGGAACTGTTTATCTCTCAGGGCAAGTATGCCAACAAGATATTGAAGAAGTTCCACATGGAGAGCAGTAAACCCATGGAGACTCCTATAGCAAGTAATTGGAGGAAGGAGGATGCTACTTTAGGAAGTAGTGAAGGCTACTATTTATAGACAGCTTGTGGGTTCAGTTATGTATTTGGTGAACACATGACCGAACATGTGTTTTGTAGTTAACCAGCTTAGTCAAGCCATGGTTAAGCCAAGCAAACTCTATTGGAAGGAAGCTAAACATGTGTTGAGATACCTCAGAGGCACCATCCATTGTGGTCTTTGGTGCGGACAAACAAAGGGAGTGAATCTTCAAGGCTTCACAAATCTAGATTGGGCAGGGATTCCATCCGACAGGAAGAGCACATCAAGGGGAATCTTCAGTATTGGGTCAACAACAGTTTCTTGGTACAACAGGAAGCAGAGATCAGTTGCACTCAGTTCGGCAGAATCAGAGTACATTGCTGCTAGTCAAGCAACTTGTGAAACTATTTGGATGAGGAGGATCCTTGTTGGGTTATTTGGTCAGCAGATGGATCCTATAGTGATTTACTGTGACAATCAGAGTTGTATCAAACACTTTGAGAATCCAGTTTTTCATGATCGGTCCAAGCATATTGACATCCGATATCGCCATCTACGAGATTGTGAGCAGAAGAGAATCATGTTGCCGGAGTACATTCCTACAGAGGAGCAAGATGCAGATATTTTGACATAGGCATTGTCAAGATGCAAATTCGAGTTTCGTAGAGGCTAGATCGGGGTAGCAGATAATCCCTTTCTTGTTGGGAAGGAGTGTTGAAATGCAACAAGAAAATTCTAATTAAATTATTTCCTTGAATCGAATTAGGATTTAAATTGTAATTCTAATTCTCATATCAACTTGTAATAGTTAACTAAGTTAATTTGAGTTAGTTGGCTCAATGAATCCGGGTTGGGAATCTATCTAGAGTCATGTAGAGTGGTTCCTAAAATTTAGGGGCACAGGTTGAGATTATTTTGAGTTGTAATTATTTTAATTCAGTGTAACTGAGTTAAAGTCAATTAAACTAGTTCCAACTGATAGAGGAATTGGTGGGAGATCTAATAGTGGGGGTGTAACTTGCAGTAGTGCGGTGTAATCTACACTGCTCAACCAGTGAATTGAAGATTCCATCATAATTAACTCATGCATGTCAGATCAGAGAAAGACCCAGTTGATATTGGAGTTTAGGGGCAATGTACTTTTAGTTGTATAATCATCCAAATTGTACAGATGGTGCATGCAATCAGAGGGAGGCCTATGAGGATTGCATAATTCATATTTGTGGAATTTCCCAATTAAATATGGGCTAATTCCCAAGGGAACAACGCAAGGCAATAGGAGCTTAGAAGGCAACAAATTTGGCTAAGCTTGTTTGTGAAGCAGTGAGATAGATTGAGATAGTGCAGAGGTTGCTCGGGCTTAAGCAAAGCATTGTAATCTTCTCATATTTTTCGATTAATGTAATAAATTGATAGCAGGGGTTTTTAGTTGTGGCTTGCCCTAGAAAATTATTGTGTTATGTGTGACTGAATTTTTTCTCTTTTATGCTTCGTGATTTCGTCGATCGTTTATTGTTTCTACTGATGAGTAGAGTATATTCAAGTCAATTGTTTTAGCATATTACAATCTGCAGTTTGAATCTACAAGGAATTTCTACATTGATACCATGTTGAATTTCCACAATCTTGGGTCTAGGATAGAATCTTAGAATCTATTATGCTACCAAACCAAGAATCTCAACATAAGCTACTTTGCACAGTGGAAAATATAAAAAGTAAATCACACGTGCACAAGTATAGACAACTTTTTACAAAATATTGTACAAATATGTACAACAACCCAATCTTCGTTATATTGAGCCAACTAAGTAATACAATAGTGTCGGGCTCCCATACAAGGGATACAAGATACAATGACAATCTCGCTGTAGTCTCTATGTCGTATCTCGTCCTGTCGGTCCTTCGCTTCTGTTCTGCTCTCTAGATGCCCATTAGTCCATCAAAAGACAACACATAGAGTCTCCAAGAGGGCTACCACTTATCATTGCTGCAAGTCGCTTTTGCTATAATGAACACAGGCTGATCCAATCTGCTCTTCTAGGCTGGCCAACACTTGATCTCGAATCTGGGAATCTAATAGTCACTTTCGTCCATCAAAGTGCTGCACATTAGGCTCCAATATTCACCCAACCTTTCGCTGTCAATGTCACTTTATGACTGCTTGTCAAGGGATACTTTGGGCCATCAACACACTACCCTCCAAGAGTCCAATGATTCCCAATACTCCACCGTGAAATCTGCTCCTTATTGAGGTCTCCAACCACCCAAGTCAACCTCAATACATGGCTCCCACAGGCTGCAACTTTGTCCACACTTGGACCATCCATCTAACACAAATTCATTATTGAAACAAATATCAGCATACCTTGAAATCTAGTGCTCTTCTGTTGTACGTGATGTTGACTGGTTAGGGCAACTGTTAGCTCACTTTTGACTCTCAATTTCACCTCCTAAAGTCTTCTACAACTGCGACATACTTCTCTTGTGTCATTGTTGTTCTGCACAGGTATTTAGGCCTATTTCCAGACGTCTGGTATGTCATGCAGCCTCCTCACAAACTGTGGTTTAGGACTGCGACATATCGTAATCTCCAGAACAGACTTGTGGTTGCTTTCACAAGAGATTACAGCCTCAAAACGCTCGCTAATCCACCCATATCTCCTCCCTGAAGATGCGGCTCCCTTGCCCTAGACCTCAACCCTGTAAATAGTCTCAATTGTGCCCTAAACTCGACCCTATTTCTCGTTCTTGGGCTGCGGCCTACCTTCAAATGTTATTTCTCTATGAAATGTGCACTTGGGATGATGAAAATGATTGTTACGCACCTTATATTTATACCAAAATAAGGGCTCCATGAATTTGTTGAAGAGACATGTCTCTTGGCACATTCACACCAAGCCTACATGACTTATGTGCCAAAAATTCATCTGTCAACTTAAAAAATTCATAACTCCTCAAGGATATTTCGGAATTCGACGATTCTCGAAGCATTGGATTCTCCTTGCTGTCCTCTATCATCTCCATCCATATCATGTCCAAAATGCTCCATGGCTTTGGTCCAAACATCGATGGGTGCAAAACCCCAACCTTGGGTTCCAAGCCCACAAGTGACTCTTGTGGTGCTCCACTGTCCAAACCCTGGACCCTAGGGCTTGGAGTGCCTCCCAACCTACTAAAAAATCAACACTTTGATTTTCACATGTATCACTGTCGGTTCCAACTCCTGGTTGAACAATCCTGCAAACAACTTCCAAAGCCATACGGCTTCGGTACAAGCCTCATTCGCTGCGATGTACTATGCTGAGTGCAATCGACCTCTACTTCCTACTCATTCACGATATCATAGCGGATCCAAAACTATAGCATACTCCCGAGGTAGTACTCTACATGTCCAACACTTTTTGCCCAATCAACATTCGTATATCCCTAAAGCTGTACATCCTTGTTTGCAACATACTTCAAGCCATAGTTTACTGTACCTTTCAAAAATCTCAATATGTGCTTTGCCTCCCATTAATTGAGTCCTGGTAGTTGTGCTAGCTTTTGGGAAGTCTTAGAATTGCTAGGCTCACCAGATCGTCTTCAGCCACTATAACACCGACACTTCCAAGATCATCCCGACATTGGGTGAACTTGGTCAAGAACTTTGGTATTGTGTCACCCTTCTCCATCTTGATCTTTCTGAGCTTGTCCTTCAGTGCCAGCTTCCTGTGGTCATTGTTGTTTTGAAACAAGTCCGTCAAGGGCTTCCAAATTGCAAATGGAGTTTTCTTACCGTGGAGATTCGAGACAATATGATCTCGAACTCCTTCTAGGATAATTCTTCTCGTCTTCTCCCCACACTTTCTCCACTCTACCAGATCCTGAGCATCAGCTAGCTTAGGAATATTTTTGTTTATGAATTCCTTAAGCCTGTTGTATTCCAACACTGCCTCCATCTTGTCCTTCCAAGCAATATAGTTCGAACTACCCTCAAGGGCATATTCAAGTCTCAATCCGTAGAACGACATCCTGCTGGCTCTGAAGTATGATACTGCAAATTTGATTTCTCCTACAAAAGACAAACTCGTATTCTCCTCTTATATAGTGATTTTTGCTCTGATACCATGTTGAAATTCCTTGTAGATTCAAACTACAGATTGTAATATGCTAAACCAATTGACTTGAATCTACTCTACTCATTAGCGAAAACAATAAACGATCAATGAAATCACGAAGCATAAAAGAGAAAGAATTCAATCACACATAACACAATAATTTTCTAGGGAAAGCCACAGCTAAAAACACCTGCTACCTATATATTACATTAATCAGAAAATATGAGAAGATTACAATACTTTGCTCAAGCCCGAGCAACCCCTGCACTATCTCAATCTATCTCACTACTTCACAAACAAGCTCCAACCAATACTTAGCCAAATTTGTTCCCTGCCAAGCTCCTATTTCTTTGCATTGTTCCCTTGGGTATTAGCCCATATTTATTTGGGATATTCCACAAATATGAATTGCGCAATCCTCATAGGCCTCCCTTTGATTGCATGCACCACTTGTACAATTCGGATGATTATACAACTGATAGTACACTGTCCTTGAACTCCAATCTCAATTGGGTCTTTCTATGATCTGACATGCATGAGTTAATTATGAGTGAATCTTCAATTTACTAGTTGAGCAGTGCAGGTTACACCCCACTACTGGATCTCCCACTAATTCCTCCATCAATTAGAACTAGTTTAACTGACTTTAACTCAGTTAGACTGAATTAAATAATTACAACTCAAAATAAACTCGACCTGGGCCGCTAAAATTTAGGAACCACTCAACATGAATCTAGATAGACTCCCAACTCGAATTAACTTAGCCAACTAAGTAAAATTAACTTAGTTAACTATTACAAGTTGCTATGAGTATTAGAATTACAATTTAATTCCTAATTTAATTCATGGACGAAATTAAATTAGGATTTTCTTGTTGCATTTTCAACATTCCCTCTCAACAAGAAAGGGATTATCTGCTACCCCGATCCTGCCTCTACGAAACTCGAATTTGCATCTTGACAATGCCTTTGTCGAAATATTTGCATCCTGCTCCTCTATAAGAATGTACTCCAACAACATGATTCTCCTCTGCACACAATCTCGTAGATGGTGATAGTGAGCGTCGATACGTTTGGACCAATCATGAAAAATTGGATTCTCAAAGAGTTTGATACAACTATGATTGTCACAGTAAATCACTGTAGGGTCCATCTGCTGACCAAATAACCCAACAAGGATCTTCCTCATCTAGATAGCCTCACAAGCTGCTTGACTAACACCCATGTACTCTGCTTTTGCCGAACTGAGTGCAACTGATCTTTACTTCCTGTTGTACCAAGAAACTGTTGCTCACCCAATACTGAAGATTCTCCCTGGTGTGCTCTTCCTGTCAGATGGAATCCCTGCCCAATCTAGATTTGTGAAGCCTTGAAGCTTCACTCCCTTTGTTTGTTTGTCCTAAAGACCAAAATGAGTGGTGCCTCTGAGGTATCTCAACACATGTTTAGCTTCCTTCCAATAGAGTTTTATTGGCTTAACCATGGCTTGACTAAGCTTGTTAACTGCAAAACACTGTTTGGTCATGTGTTCACCAAATGCATAAGTGAACCCACAAGCTGTCTATAAATAGTAGCCTTCACTACTTCACCAGAAGTAGCATCCTCCTTCCTCCAATTACCTGCTAGAGGAGTCTCCATGGGTTTGTTGCTCTCCATGTGGAACTTCTTCAATATCTTGTTGGCATACTTGCCCTGAGAGACAAACAGTTCCTCATCTCCTTGCCATACTTCCATACCAAGAAAATAATGCATGAGCCCCATGTCCTTCATCTCGAATTCTCTTGCCAGATTCTCTTTGCAAGATTTTATCAGCTTCTCATCACCTGTAAGAATCAAATCATCGACATATAATACTATAATCAACAATTTACCTTCAACCACAATATGGTAAAGGTTCGCATCTGCTTCACTTTTGATGAAGTCGAACCTGGCGAAATAGTTGTCAATCCTAGTGTACCAAGCACGGGGTGCTTGTTTTAGTCCATAAAACACTCGCTTGAATCTGCACACATGCGACTCTCTGTTGAAAGTCTCAAATCCTTTCGACTGCTCAATATACACCTCTTCCTAAATCATACCGTTGAGGAATGTTGTCTTCACATCCATTTGATGTATCTTCCATCCCATCTGTGCTAACAGTGCTAGAATAGATCTAATTGAAGAGTACCTTGCTACTGGAGCAAAGGTCTCCTCGTAATCAATTCCCTCCACCTGAGAGAACCCCATGGCCACAAATCTGGCCTTGTGTCTCTCCACACTCCCATCTGCTACTTGCTTTACCTTGTAAAGCCATCTAGAACTCACCACAGACTTGTCTGTTGGTCTTGGGAAGTGGGGACCACTTCCCAAATACTATTTCTAATAAAGGAGTCATACTTCTCAACCATGGCATCAACCCATACTGGTTTCTGCACTGCTTCCTCGAATGAGGATGGCTCAATCTCTACACCCTTGCTCATCAAAGCCATGTAGCCAGTGTATTGATCTGGTGACCTCCTCTGTCTGCGTTGTGATGTGGGTGTTCCCACATTCTCTTTGGCATCATGCATCAATCTTTCAGCCTCTCTGGTGCACTTCTGTTATGCTTCTTAACCTGCAAAGCAATACCGAATAGAGAATATGCGAGAAAAATACCCAGAACACAGAATATGCGAAGAAAATATACCCAGAACACAGAATAGCAATGATTTTATTACTCAGAGAGAAATGTTCACAGGCCTCTTCGAGGGGGCAACCTCCAATAGAGCAGAGCTCGATTACAAACAAGACACGATACTCCTCGCAGGGAGTCTCTATCCTTTATATATGACTCATACATGCAATACCACGGGTCAATACCGTGGGTTTTATTAATACCATCTATCTAATACTACCGCCCATTTACCCTTTATTTAATACTACCGCCCATTTGCAACTAACTGTGTTCCCTTCATTAATTGCGGGTTAACCACTTACAAATATTAATATGGGCTTTATTGATTCTTGACTATGACGTGATCCCATGACATGAATAAGGGGGTTAGGGTGGGACCCTAACATGCCCTCCCCCTTAAGACTAGCCTTGTCCTCAAGGCTTAAGCTGCGGAAACTGCTAAAGAATAGTGGCTGGTTCCCAAGTTGCATCTTCTGGAGAGGTGTCTTCCATTTGACGAGGACCTCTTTAATCATGTGGCCGCGCAGGTGCTTGTCTCGTGTGTCTAGAACCTGTTCCGGTTGAAGCCAGATTGACCCTTCCTCGTCCAATTCCGGTAGACTGGTTTGAACTCGGCAATTGTTCCCAATCACTTTCTTGAGGCACGATACATGGAAAGCTGGGTGGATTTTTGCTGTAGGTGGCAAAGCCAACTTGTAAGCCACTTCTCCAATGCGCTGAAGTACTTGGTATGGTCCATAGAATTTTGGAGAGAGCTTTTGACAACCCTTGTCTTTGAGTGATGTTTGCTTATAAGGTTGCAGCCTCAAAAAGACCTGATCCCCTTCTTGAAATTGGCGTTCTGAGCGATGTTGGTCAGCCTGTTGCTTCATACGGTTCTGAGGTTGATGAAGATTCTCGCGCAGATGGGTGAGCATGGTTGCGCGGTGTTGTAGGAGTTGATCCACAGCTTGTACTTTGGAGCACCCCGTGAGATAAGATGTAGGGGAAGGCGGAAGTTGACCATAGACTGCTTCATAGGGAGTCATTTTGGTGGTGGCATGATAGTTGGTGTTATACCACCATTCCGCCAGAGGTAACCACTGTACCCAAAGGTGTTGCTT